>JACCGJ010010727.1:0-36278 GCA_013407085.1 Atriophallophorus winterbourni | reverse complement strand
ACGCCATGAAATCAATGAACCATGAAACGGTGGTAAATTTCGGTACGGGATTAGCAAAACTAATTTCAGAATGCCTACGAAAATTACCAAATTAAAGGCGTTCATACCCGCTATAACTCATCAACACATCACTTTTAGTTTTGAACAGTTTATTCTTATTTAATGTAGGTGATGAGATTGGTTTCTGTGTTTCATGCACCGATATTGAAAGGATGCGCGTAATTATTTTTCGAATTCATCGTCATGTTAAATCGACAGCCAAACTTTGAACGGCCGATAAATTCGTACATACAACCCGTTTTTCAAGGCTCACTGAAACTGATCTTACACTTTCCATCTTATACCAGTTTTTCAACTACGCACTCTACGATTTTTGTATAGCTTGCCAGTTGAGTTTTATAAGTTTTGAAATTGGTTATTTGAAACCTGAAATGATCGCGTACGTGCGATATCCTCTATTTAATTGAATGCATGTGACCACTGATCAGTTAGATGTAAACAATATTGGCTTCATCGGTGTACCACGCATTCGCAAAATGGTCGCATCTGAATATGTTCTCCATATTAATGCGTGTCCGGCACTTCAGCTAAACGTCATGTCTTAAAAAGTACTATTTTACTACAATAACTGTCACACTTGATCCGGCACGTGGTACATCTGGTTCAAGCTGCGAATAAGTGCTTCCTGCGTAAGGCGTGGGACTACAGTGGTGATTGCCGGGGCTTCCAGACCCACTCAAAGCGGATGATATGCACTGCTAATATGCTCAACTAACAGCGAAACACGAGTCAAGTGCCTGCATTATGGACCGCTTTGATTAGCGTGGTGAACGGATGTGCAATCGTGCAGCACTTCTGCGCCGTGCAGTTAACTTCGTGCTAAATTTATTTGCCACCGGTAATGAGCTGCATGCGAATACACGCTGGTGTCTCACTGCGATCGCTATTTTTCTTGTCCATATGTGTCTAAGCCTGGGCAACCTGACAGTACTTAGCCAACGTGCAGTATTTGACTGCGCGGCACTTTGCCTGGATCAGGTTTACGTCGCGCATAAAAATCAACAAGCTTAACAATAACCACAGGGTGGTAAAAATTGAAATGTCAGTGTATAAAACAAAATAGACTTGCTTGAACACCATGTGCAAATTAAATGCGCATAATTTTTCAACTCTAACATGAACTTGGTGCCTAGTATAATATTCAAATCAAGTAGATCACAAGTACAAGGCATGCGGTTCATGATCACACTGTCCCTACATGATGGAAATACAAGCAGACACGGAAATATTTTCCAGTTCATGGGCTTAACACCTTCCACATGTGTGTGTGCGCACGTGTTTCAACCGGTTAGTCCTGTCAAACTTACACAACATTGGCTTGAAAGCACAAAGTGTTTACTATTTATTCAGTTTGTTTCGTCATGTTTCCCGATAGTTCGTACTTCCTTCAAAACATGTGCGTCCAAAATTGACCTAAGTTGATACGAAACATGATTCATTTGGTCATTTAAAATTTAGCCAATAAAGCGGACAAAATAGTGTACAGAAATTAATTTTTGCATGGCTGATTTAAAGGCCCCATAAAAAAGCGTTGTGCTGACCTATAAATATCGATTTTCCGGTATAACTGTATCATTTTGTACCCGAATGACACAACCCAGTATAGTTCAAAAGGTCTAGCATAGAAACAAAAAAATGGCACCACGTTAAGCTTCAGTTTCTGTCAAACAGCCAGCTTTGTTGGTCAAATTTGAGCGTATTGGGTGCTTGAACAAGGATAATAATGATATTCGTTCAACATTCATTGAACATTGTGCTTCTTTGTAAGAATTCTTTTTAAAAGCATTTTTCAATGTCAACTTTGTTTCCATTACTATCATCATCATCATAACTGATCCTAAATGTACTGACATCACTTGAGGAAGGCAAACATCCAAGAACTGGATATCGTGTGCATGTTTAAAACAAACAATACATTTTTCAACGCAAATCAATTAGAGCACCAGAACAATAATCAATTTTCGACCCTGTAATTGAACACCGCGCTTCTTTTTGAAAATCCTGTTTAACATTGATATTCTTCTTCTTTTAGAATGAAAATTGAAAGATGTCCCGTTTAGTCTTCTCTACGACATGAATCATGGAAGACCGCTACGGATAAGGCATGTTCGGATTGCACAGGTCCGACACTACATCACACCGAATTTCAAGTTTTACCCTCTCCATAGATGCTGATCAAGGGCACTTTTGAACAGATTTTCTGACGACATGAACCGAAGTTCGCTCAGTAGTTATTTTTAAATAGTTTAACACCTGTGTGAATAGCATCCTTTCTTTACAGTTTAAGTATCCCATGCTTCTAAAACTTACGTTCATGTCCACGGGCTGTTGTATCGCCTAGTAATCTGAACAAGCGGACAACTCGTCACTATATTCATAAAGAAAAAGAAGAAGAAGAATGACTTTATTCGTGTTCACGAATTTTCAGCAATAGATTAATTTCTCCACATAATACCAATACAAAAATATGAATAGCGTGCGCACAATGAAATAATACATAGACCAATGAAGTGTCAGGTTACCTCGGGCTAGACAAATGTGACAGGAATAAAAAAGAATTAAAAAACAGCGTGATTTAAAAATAGGTGAGCGTTTCTCCAACTTCATAGCATCAATAAATTAGGTTCGTTATATAATGCAAATAAAATAAAATATGTGAAGTGCCACACAATAAAGTAATACTTGGGCTAAAAAAGTGTCAGGTTACCATGGGCTAGACAAATGTTAGGGGAATTTGAAAAATTAACTCGAAAAATAACTGGGGCATCGTGGCATCATTAGAAAATTGTCAAGCGTTCTTTCAACTCTGTAACAGCTTTTGATTGCTGTACCATGTATCGGGCCAAGTATGGGATAAAAGAATTTCTAAATTTATTCGTTCTTGAATAGGGAATAACGTACCGGCTTCGAGTGGACGAAAAAGATCTGCAAGAAACAAGGCTTTTGTTCAATGGATGTAAACTATCAGTAGAAATGTTCCCGATCAATCTGCTGCATTCACGAAAATGACGATTGACAATAGTGTCACGAATGTCATCAGCGGAAACACAACTCAGTCTTGAGATGAGCTTAATGCATCTTCTGATCATCGTAAAATCCTTTTCCAAGAGGCCGGGAAAAATCACAGGAGATGCGAAAAGAAGGTGAGGAATGATGCAAGAAAAAACGAAAAGTTGAATGACATTTGGTGGAACGGAGAAAGAACTGAGACGTAGTGCGTAGAACGACAGTTGGCGCACTTTTGTGAATACCCTTGTAACATGTTCAGTCCAGCTAAGATTTCCAGATATTGTAACACCAAGATACTTAAAGCTGCAACATCTGTGGAACACCAAGCCGTTAAGAGAAACGCGAGGAATCTCTTGGTGAAGGGCTAAACGACGCTGTCCAATAATGTTGGAAAACACGATTTCGCTGCATTTAGAGGGATTCAACCATAAACCAATCGTGGAGGACCATTGACCAATGTTCGTTACCATTGATCCTAAGGCATGTTGCTCGATCCGACGATTTTGATTTACTGCAATGGCAACATCATCAGCATATTTGAGGGTAAGTGCAGATAGGTCAGAGGGAAGATCAGAAATATAAAGGGAAAATAGAAATGGGGACAATATTGCACCTTGAAGGACACCACGGGGAATAGCTATTTCACGGGAGGTTTGGCCGTTCGCGACTGTGTATTGGATACGACCCTCAAAATAAGATGCCAGCCAATGAAGAATATTTGCAGTGACGCCATGATCAGATAGTTTTTGAAGTAAGGAGTTTCTCAGAACATCGTTAAAGGCATTTGTGTAATCCAAAAAAACAAGTTTGTACTGCTCTAGATTTGCTATCTAGAGAACGTGAGATAAAATCTGTGAGTACAGCGACAGCATCGACAGTTGAGCGATGTTTCCGGTACGCGAACTGATGAACATCATGCACCTGACAGCTGGACACGAGTCGCCGTAAAACAATTTTCTCAAGTACCTTAAGCAACTGCGACGTGCACGCGATAGGACGGTATTTACCAGGATCTTTCTTTGGAATCGGGCTTATGCAGACAGATTTCCAGCAATCAGGCATAATTGCTCTTTCCATGCAACGATTAAAAATGGATGTGATGGGGGATGATAGCACTCCAGCACATTCTTTTAGTACAGTGGGCGAGAGTTTATCAGGTCCTGCAGCCTTAAAACTTGAGACAGCCGAAAGTGCACAAAAAACCTCGGATACGTTGGTGAAAGGTGAATCGGAAAAAGAGAATGGGGGCAAAATAAAGTTCTCTTCACAGTCATTATCAGTAATTTGATGCACGAACGATTCGTTCAAGGAATTAATATCAAAAATAGGTGGGGACTTCCTGTTGTTCTTTCCACAAATTTGTTTAAGCGCACGCCATAGGTGACGACTGTCTTTCGTTCCAAGAAGTGTGTTCGAGTACAGCTTTTCAAGACGTCGAATTTCAAGCTTGATTGACTGGGAAAGCAACGCAACAGTTTTACGATCATGTGTTTTGAAGGCTTTCTCTTTCAATCTCCTTAGGCGTTTAGGTGGACAGAGGAAAAACGGTGAGGACTCACAAATATAGTTTCTTTAGGACAACAGATTTCAAAGCAAAAGTTAAGATAGGATGTCACAACATCACATTCGACGGAGACGTCATCTTCATGAAAAATGTTGAAATCAGTGGTAGAAAGCATGTCCCTGAGAGTTGAAATATTGTCATGCTGACAAGCTCTGGATGTCACCTTTTTACCATTACTGCGGGTGAGGTGTCTATGTCCAGTGCTTCCATAAATTTTTGGGAGAAGTTTGTTAATGAATGATACAGCGGATCATGTACAAATCGAACGTTACCCATGCTAGTTCCAACGATTAAACATTCGCAGACTACGTCGATCATCGCATTCCCATCGCCATATTTCTACCCGTTGTTTGCATAAACTCGATTAAATGACGTTCGCAATTAGACTGAGTGTAAGCTTCGGGTAGCTCGTATAGGGGCAGTAGACGAAACTACGTGGTGAACAGCGTCTGAAGCATCCATGGAGTAATGATCGCTACAGATCGCCAAGTGGCCAACAAGATGCTTGTAATACTGCCTAATCTTCAAAATATATTCGCTTTACCGTGCAGTAGCAGCGGAGCTTAAGCGCATGACGACTGAATTCTTTGTTTACTGGAAATGAAAGCGATTATTCTATCTTCTTAAATTTCGACACTTCTCGCCAAATCCACACAATACCGTATCAGTCTTCCCTGCCGCATCTAATTTTATGCTTTGATTTGTATTTTTGGTTCACCCCGTTAAAATGAAACCGGTTTTGCTGTGTAACTGAAGAGGATATGAGCGCACACACACTACATTGAAACGATTTGCAGTTCGCGAGACATGCGTCGCCTGTGAAATTGTAATGAGTGGTATGATCAAATCTATCACGCGTCGCAACTGAGCACACACGTGTCACGCGAAATGTGATAAATCATAGACCCCAAAAGCGCTATCAAGATTCCAGATTTATGGTGAAAAAAGCAAATAGCTCTTCAATACTATAGATTAGAAGTATTAAACCTAAACAAATCGTACTTTAATGTTTACGTCCATGTGCTTCAAACGAGGAGCAAAAGTAATTTTAATGGTGAATTGGAGTGATGAAATTTCTATCAAAAATATATGTTTCGGTAATTTGTTTTCCGGGTGTTTGCGAGTAAGAAGGAACCACTAAGGGATTTTAGTAAACTGGGGCCAGCACATTATTTTGTTCCACAAACACTACGCATTAGTGTATACACAATACTGGTTTTGGTATGTACCGATGATGTATGGATTGTGTGAATTGATTCTACTCCTTGAGAGCCGTCCTCTGAGTTTGAGTTTTCAGTATATTAGCACGGCTATGCTTCAGCTTGTGTTTCCGACACTGCCTTTAATGTGCTTATTCCGACGTCAGTGGGAATATTTTTCTGTGTCTGACCAAGTCCGTCATAGCACTTGTTAGGAAAGTGCGTTTCAAAGGATTTGGATTACCGGGTATCCTGAAGGTACTCGCAAAGAGAAACCCCCCACTGTTATTGTCACTGCGATGGAAAACCAATGTTTGTAGTCATGTTATGGTTGCTTAACAGTCTCTATCGTATTGGCTGCCCTGGAACGCCTGGAAGGGTTAGATTGCCCTCGTTGCTTTTCCTACGAACATCGATACGTCCTTTTCTTTTCCACCAGGGTATGTCGGCGTAGATTGGATTTTTGCACTCTGGAAACCAACGTAGCAAGTAAGAATTTAAAAGAACAGTTTCCATATCCCTCTTACAGTTTAGTGTTAATTTCAGTAGACGTGTTTCTCTTAAATGTGAAGAGCTTCGGCGGCATACCAAACGTGTAACTGCTGTAAGACTGATGGTTTCCGACCATTGTTCATGGTCGTGTCTCTGTCTATTCGCAAAACCGGTCTCGTTGGATTCTTGCAAGTTGAAAGATTACACTGAAATTGTTTGCGTATATTTGCGCTGTGACCTATGTATTTCAACCCGATTGTTTCAGGTGAACCTTCAGATGAGCGGATGGCTTGGTCTTACTTATCTATTTAATGCCAGAGGAGTTTAGGTCAGACATGCCATTGACCGTCAGTTTTATAAAGGTTGCGTCTTGATGAGGAAAGCGCTCTGAAAGACACTCCGGTAAATTTATAGCAGTTGAGCGTTCGTGTGCAATGATCTGCGGAGATGTATATTTTGTCTGGTTAGCATGACAGATTATATTTTCCCATTTTTCAGTAGTTGTACTGGCATTCCATGAGGTTGGAGTTGTAACTAGAGTTTCAAATGATGTGGCCATTGTTTATATGTTGAGCTCTAAGCTCAAAATGCGATCATCCTGGCTGCATTACTGGACACTTGTTGAAGCAGTCAAACCATCGTTTGGTTTTCCTCAACAATGTTTACAGACGTAGCATCCGCCAAGAAGGTTTTCATCATTTAGCATTGAAATCGCCTCTGCGGTCAATGATTTGCCACATTTGGCGTGACACGTGTTTGAGCAGTTGCGGCACGTGACAGATTTGACCTTAAAACTAACCACTTTCTCACAGACGATACATGGTTCTCGAACAGTAGATTGTTTGGTGGGGTGTGTGATGGAAATGCATGCAAATGAGCTTTTTTAATATATTGTTTCATTTTATTTGGGTTAACCGAAAGTACAGCCAAATCGGTACGCTCGGGAATGGTCTTCGAAAAAGAAAATGACAAGTAAAAAAATAATAATTTTGGCGACAGCTAATACGAGAATGGGGTATTCTCAGTGTCACCCAGTGCCCGTGTGTATTTTGTCACTAATCGCATTCAAATAAATGTTTTAAATGATGATGTGGTGTATATAATATTTTGTTTCACATTACTCCAGAGGCTTCTTCGAAGACGGGTGTGTAGGCTTAGTTTTTCCGATTTCCCAGCTTAAATTAATTTTTGGTGACTGCTTACGAGATTGATAGCACGATGATATATTTTATCATGTAATAGTTTATCCATTTGTAACCAGGGAGTCCAACCTTGCTATGCATGCTCCATGATTGGTATTACGTAGCATTACGTGATTGTGGTCTACGTTCCAGGCGAGACGGTTTTGAAAACCCGTCGCGGACAACCTGGTAGTTTAGAAGCACGCAATGACCTCACGATGCACGCTGTTCTATAGTATACCGCATACCCAGACACCAAGATTTCTTTCGACTCGACCCAGCGCAAAATCTTCCGTCAAGAGTGATACCATGAGCAATACACAGGTGTCGTTAAATCGTTATGAAACAAATAAGTATCCAAATTTCGAATGAACGTTTTGACGCTGGGAGCGATGACAAGAGTTTCGTGGAGGGCTTCCAAAGGAAACAGACACGTACGCAATAAAAATATCGGCGACAGCTGATACGGGAGGGGAGAATTTGTAGTGTCGCTGAGTGGCTGCGTGTATGTCGTGACTCACGGTATTCGAATAAATATTTTAAAGTAAGATGTAGGGTGTTTAATATTTTCAATGTTAGTATATCATCACTTCGAAGGCGTCCTTGATGGGAAGTAAGGAGTCTCAGTTTTTGCAATCGTTCCTCGTACGTTAGTTTCCGGAAACCACTTACGAGTTTAGTTGCACGATGTTGTGTATTATCAAGCAATAACATATCCTATTTTAACCACGGAATCCAACTTTTGATGCATGCTCCATGGTTGGAATTAAGTAGGCTTCCATGATGGTGGACAGGGTTCAAAGGCGAGATAGTTCTGAAATTCCGTCGCAGCATACCTAGAAGCTTGGAAGCACGCTTGTAGATGAATTCAAAATGCTGGCTGTACTTCAGAATGCCGCATACCCAGACTCCAAGATCCCTTTCCGACTCGGTCCAGCTCAAATTTGTCTGCCCAAAGTGATATTGGTACTGGAATGGCTTACCTATTTGCAACACCTAGCATTTTTGGAAATTGAATTGCAACTTATCCCGTAACGACCATTCATGGAGAGCATGTAGTTCACGTTGCAGCTGTACACAGTCCGCAGTTGATTTATCAGCGTCCAAAGTTTAATGTCATCAGCAAAGAGAATCACCTTGCATGAGAGCGTCTCTGGCAGGTCGTTGATGTAAATCAAGAAAAGTACTGGCCCGAGGACTGAACCTTGCGGTACGCCACTACAGGCATCAATAACCTATGATTGTACCCTGTTGATTCGAACGATCGCCTTGCGCCCACTGACTTAACTTTCAAGGCTTACGAGCAGCTGTCCGCTGATTCCAATCTGCTTCAGATTTTGTAGTAGTCGAAAGTGATCACCTCGGTCAAAAGCTTTAGACATATCCAGATAGACGTTCGTGACAGTATAGAGCCACACCACCACCTTTTCGTGGACGATCGTTCCGTAATAGTATCATGTTTGGGATCGACAGTTCCCTTTCATTCATACATGATTGAGACCAGGTTTCAGTCAGAGCGACGAGGTCTGGTTTGCATAGCTGGGTTAGTTCAGCCAATTTATAAAACAAAATTTGGGCATTCGTATAGAGACACGTTATTGACCTTTTATTGAGCGTTATTGAGCTGTCGATGTCGGATTTTGTCGTTTTTTGAAACAAGTTGAGGTATTTTCGCTAGCGACTTTGTGTCAGTCTCGGATGATTTTGCAATGGGACGCTACAATTTGACAGCTTTGACGACTCTGGGATGTCACTATCTAACGTTATTAGGTAATCGCTTTCTGTATAGTTTTAGTTCGAATCGGACAGCATGTGCCACACTGCTTGACATAAATGTAATCTTAAGTGGATTTGAGCATTTTCCTTGATAGTTCGGCGAGCAAGGTATTCGGTATGTTTCGACGACTACAAAATTTGAAGAGCCGATAGTCTTGGCAATAAATGACCACTGTTTATGATCGTTCTTTTTTCTTTCATAAACCGTTGTGGCTCCTGTGTTTTCAGGAACGTCGAGCAGAGTAAAACTCATTGATGCTGCTTGATCCCGACCATTCAGTGTTCGTTGTCTTTCGCACCAAGTAACGTCAGCATATATACGGTGGTGTGAGTCACTTTGTGCTCGGAGCAAATACGAATTCAGTAGGACATTTTCCATGTCCTTTCGTTGGCAAAAGTGATCTCAAGCAAACGTGGTTTGTCGAGACGTGCGAGCCGAGTTACCGACGCCGGAATTATACCATCTAAGCCAACTCGATGTCAAATATCTAACCAATTCTCAAGGTCATGTTTTATGTTGTATGAAAAAGCATGAGTTCTGACTCAGTAATATTGGTGCGGATTACGCTTATAGTCTTTCCGTGTTTTACAGAGTATATTGGCTTCTTATGATGTGAGACGGTTTTGCTCAGAATTTCCTCTTTCGCGTAAAGTTCAGACGTCAGTGCTCCCGTCAAACACTTACTGCTTTGATCACCATATTGGCAAATGTTGGGTTGTTAGAGTGTGATGCAACTAGTCGTTGGGGAGTCTTGGCTAAATAGTCTTGGCCATTTTATTTGATGATTACCAAAGGTAGCAGGGTTCAAAAGGTATCAATGACCCATGAATGTAACCATTTGATTCAGCGACTGTCTTGCGCTCCGTGAGGAGAGTAGCAGTCCGCTGATGACATTCTGCTGCAGCTTTTAATGACGTCGATAGTTGTCAACTCGGTCAAAATCTTTAGACATATGCATATAGCAAGCGATGATCCTAGCAACTTCTTCAACCGCTTTGGTCACATCGTTCAACATCGTCAGCAAGTTTGTCAATAATGAGCGAGAATTACGAAAACCATGCTGCTCTGCACATAGTAAATTTTTCGATTCCCCACTGTTGGCGCCACACCCTCGTTTAAAGAATGTTCAGGCATTTTACATAAACTGGATCATAAATTCAAGTTATCAACCAAAAGGACAAGAAATATCGTGTAATTTACAAATTGTACAGACACGTCAACGACCTCTGGAATGTTAAAGTGGGATTACCGCAACTGGCCTCTGCTACTGTTATAGTGATATCATTTATCGATTGTGCAAACGCTTTTTGACAAAAATTTGCAGCAGTAATCTCACAAGTGTCGACTCATGGGCAGTCTTTAAATTCTGACATCTGCAGACTGCCAATTCTTCACGGGGTGTAATTTCCCCCCAACGTCGTTCAAACAAAATTACTAACGATGAAGTAAACATGTATAGATAATATACACCCAAATCTTTTGTATAATCTGTCTTCCGAATTGACAATACCGAGGTCTGACGTATTCACGATAATGTTCGAACAGAGCTTTGTACCAGAAACGTGGAAAACTGTCCCGATTAGTCCCATCTACAAGGGTGACGAGCGAAAAATATCCGTTAAAATATCGTCCAATAGCATTATTACAAGTGCTATCAAAAGTAATTCAATTCAATTTATTCATATATTTATTCATAAATGATATGCAGGTAAAAGCTATGCCTTACAAGACCCACAAAAATGCACATCTGGTCGGATGGTAAAAAATATCAAATATTGTTAGAGATTATTGTCAAACATGAAAAACATACTTGCCCATGTGGACATCTAGTGAATTCTTGAAAAGTCAATGGTTCCGGGTTGTACAACGTGAGTAGGTAAGCTGTCCCACAATTGCACATTGCGGCAGTTCAACCTACTATGCTTTTGGTAAAGTTTAGATTGGTGACCAAGCAGATGAGTGTTATGGGAAGGATGAAACAAACGACTGCAATGACGATTTGTCTGATTAAGCACTGTCAAAACAGAGATTATTGATCCTCGTTTCCGTATGTATTGAGCCGAATGAAAATTCAATATTTTAAGTTTCATTTCGTATGGATAATTAGAAAGTCCCAAGACAAGTTTTGTCACTCTGCGCTGTTGAGTTTCCAATAGCTGAGTATCTTTTTTCAACCAAGGATCCCATGCTGGTATAGCATATTCGATATGAGGACGGATGAAAGTTGAAATCAATTTGCAGACAATGTTGGGGTCAAACGAACCTAGGAGGGTTTAATAACAATACGACCTAGATAATATTCTTTGCTCAACTTGCTGTTGAGCTGGACAAGTGTGAATCATATCGAAAAAAGCACATAGCATTACAAAAACCCCAGAATAATATGGGAATTACGAATAACTTAGATAGTAAAAACGGGATTTGTTGGCTTACTGATCAGTTCAGGAATCATGTAAAAATTCCATAGGGTAGAAACTGTTTTCAATTGGTTGGATGGCACATTCAAGGTAATTCAAGGTTTTTAATGGTCTAAAAAGCAACAAGCTTAACAACAACCATAGGATGGTAAACATTGAAATTTAAGTGTATAAACAATATAAGAACATAGATTAAACAGTATATAAGTGTTCTGGAAACGAATAATGCAGTAAAAATTCGTCTAATTTCGTTTTACAGTCATGCAAGCTAGTGGCGTGAGCAACGTTTGAAGGTAAACTGTTCCAAGTAAAACAGACACGGACAGAGTAAAAATACTTTCTACAGTTCAGGCGGGAATGGGGTACGACCAGCACATATTCATGGGTCCGATAATTCCTCGTATCCCTTCGCGTGAATAAATCCTGTAAGGGATGGTTCGGGGTATGGAATATTTTGTAGAGTAAGATAAGGTCTCCTCTGATTCGTCGATAGGGAAAATCGAACAGATTCAGTTGAGCTATCCTTTCTTTATATGGTTTGTTTCGGATGCTGAGAACTAGTTTTGTTGAGCGGTGATAGATTCGCTGCATAAGTTCTACATCCCTCTTGAGCCACGGAGACCATGACTGCACACCGTATTTCATGACTGGTCTCAAGTATGTATTCATGATCCTTGGGAATATCTTGAGCGAAAATTTCCCAAATACCCGTTTGAGTAGATTTAGAACACGTGCTGCTTTTTTAAAGGCAGTATTATTTCAAAGTGATGTTTTTAAACTGGAGCATATCCAGACACCCAAATCCTTTTCTTCACTGCAATTTCCAAGGACATGTGAACCTATATGATATGTGAACTCTACTCGATTCCCCATATTCATGATCCTGCATTTGTTGAATTTTGTTCTTTAACGACCAGCTGTGAAGCGTATCAAGATCCTTTTGTAATAGCAGACAGTCTTCTGGACTACGAATGCTGCGCCAGATCTTTATGCTCCGTGTCAGCATTTAAAATGCTCCAATAAAAATTAGCATTTCAAACTTACTTCAAATAAATTCCCACTATTATCTTCTATCGTGAATACTAGCTTGCAGCTTATTTTTTTACATAATCTATGAAAGAATGGTGAGTTATTAACTGATTTCGAGTTTCAATTAAGTTGGAGCAGCTGCACTAACTGCTTTATAAGAAAAAGCGTACATTATGTTTATACGAGATACAATTTTGTACTTGACGTGACGTGCGGTTGGATGAATTTTGACTTCCGATATGTTTGGATATAACTTTCTTAGTTTTCATCCGATCAGTTTGATTTTTGTATATCTATCTGAAAGCTTGCTGCGTCGGATCTATTTATACAAGAATCATCCATCTGAGACGTGTCGTTCTTTGTGTGCGTCAACCGTGGATTTTTCTACAGTTCGTTCGTTTATTTGAATCGCTTTCGTGTTTCTGCTGTTTGATTAACCCATCGGTGTTTACCACTGTCGGGAACTACTCGGACAAATACACAACGTGAAATTAAATTCACGCCAAACATTTCAAAGGGAATCTTGAAAATTATCAGCTAAATAGGGTGACGAAATATCCCAACAACCCGTCACTTTCCGTCAATCCGCACAATACTACACAAACCAACCGCAGCCGTATCGATTTTTGTGCTCTGATTTGTACTTTTGGTTGACCCGGTTAACATGAAACGATCTGATGTTCGCGAAACATGCGTCGTCTGCATGAAAGTCGTCAGTGGTAAGGTCAAATCTGTCACGTGTCAAAACTGTTCACACACATGTCACGCAAAATGTGACAAATCATTGACCCCGGATGCGTTATCGAACCTGAATGATAAAAACATGCCTCATGCATGCTACGTGTGCAAAAGTTGTCGAGCTAAACCAAACGCATATTTAACTTCTCGAACAAGTGTTGCGCAAAGCAACCTGAATGATCGGATGCTGAGCTTAGAACTTATCATACAAACGTTGAAGACATCGGTAGAGACTCAAACTTCTCAGTTTTCCAGTATATTTTTCGATAAATCGGAAATCACTGACGGTAATACCAGTCAGATAAACGCTAAATCTTCGGAGATCTTACGACATGAAGGTTCAGCTGTTGCAAATGTGCGGGAGTGTCTTGAGGAGCGTTCTTTTCATCAAAAGGCCACCTTTACAAATGCGACTGTTGAAGGCCTGTCTGCCCAAAACATCCCTGGTCCGCAAAAAGATACTAAGCCAAAGGCACCTGCTCGCCCGAAGGTTCAGCGAAAACCCTCAGGTTCAAAACCAAAAGTCATGGTGCAAAATAATTCCAAAGTGGACATGATAGGTATTCGATCTGAGAAGTTGAAACGTCCAGCAACCAGCGAAAGCGCCAAACACACCGTGTATATTCAGTCCATGGACTAAGCGTTATTTGCACCAACGGAAAGGAAACGAGTGCCACCTTACTAGGGGACAGGCTAACGCACGATAAAGAAGAATGGAAAAGGATGTGCAACAACATGGACTTGGAGCCAGTTGAACCACTATCATTGATACGACTAAATCTTAAACCTAATTCTTCAAATCTGGGCCAACCAAGATTGCTTAGAATCACGGTTCACTCTGAAAGGGATCTTGAAAACATCTTACTATTCGCTTTTCTCCTGCGTAATTAGTGTTCAGAGACCACTGCAAGGATCTTTGCTGATGTTCCCTGGTGGGAAAGGGCCCGAAAGGACCAACACCATAACCGAACGAAACAGAGGGATGATCGAAGTATAATCCTTTTGGGAGTTCCAGAAGCTGATGAAGCAACTTATAAAGCGGTGCAGCGCAAAAACGATCAGTTACTATAGAGATTCCTCAGTGATATACTTGGTTTGCATGATGTAGCTGTGACGGACACGTTTCGCATCGCCAAATCTGGTAAAATATGATAGAAACATTCTCCGAATTTGTGAAATCCATCCCTTCTTCAAAGCAGTAAAAATAGCAAAAAAGAAACGTTTCGTGTCTCAAATTGAAAGATGACAACTAATAAGAAGTGGTTGCACCAAAAGATAATCAAAGTATCATCCGGTTTCGCATCTGGTAGTGATTGGCGTGACAGGTAATCTACATGCTGAATGTGTTTAGCACTTCCATGTTCAATAGCAAACGCATAAGCACTAAGTGCAATATTATATCTTTGATCCATTGCAGCAGAAATAAATATTTGGTTTACCAGGATTGTATATGAATTTTATGGCTTCATTGTCAGTAGCAATGGTGAAACGATGACTAAACAGGAATTTGTGTAAACGTTGAATGGCCTAGTAGGTTGATAAAAATTCACAGTGTGTTTGAGCATAACCCTTTTCAGCAGTAGTTAACATGCGAGAAATGCAAATTACTGGATGTCCATTTTGCTCGAGAACAGCACCTATACTGTCATGGGATGTATCAATAATTATTAAAAAAATGAACTCTAGGACTAAATGGACGAAAAACTGCATCTGACTTTAGAAAGGATACTATGCTGCATAAACAATGTTCATGTTAATCAGTCCACACTAAAGTTTCTTTTGATTGAAGTAAAAATAATGGTGAAGCTTATGACTTAAATTTATAAATAAACCTCGAATAGTATTGCAATGGACCGATAAGAGATTTTAATTATGTCATGTTCTTTGAAAACTCAGCATTCGTCAGTGAGAGTACACGATAAGGATCTGGTTTATATCCATTACCATCAATAATATATCCAATGCATTCAAAATTCGAAACAGAAAACAATCACTTTTTCAGATTAACAACAACATTTTAGAAGCGAATTTACGAAACCGTTTAAATGGACGTTCATCATGAAGGAATCGCGTTAGCGATTGCGCAATAACATCATCGGGATATACTTCGACTCAAACCATATCGCCTGTAATATCATTTGTTGGCTTGTTGAAATATAGCAGAAGAATTGCACAAACCAAAAGGTAAACATTTGTACTGAAATAAACCAAGTGGTGTGTTGATGGTAGTTAATATTAAAGACCGATCAGTCAAAGGTATTTGAGGGAAGGCATTTTTAAATCCATCTTCCTGAAGAATTCAGATACCGTCCATTTATTCAAAATATCCTCGGTTCAACTGTCGTGCATATTCGCTTCAACAATCTAGTATTTAATGTAAGACGATAATCACCGCAAATCTTTGGGTACTTCCCATCATACTTCAACGGTGTAACAATAATTGTGCCCCAAGCAGAGGACTCACCCTTTTTAATGATACCTTTAGAACATATATTTCAAAGATTTGTCAAGATGTTCTGGGAGCCAATATGGAACAACTCGGCGTTTGGAAAAATCAGGATCTTCTTCTACTTTAAGAGAAATTGGAGGAATTTGGATTACACCTGTTGCTTGCTGACATTTAAAATGAGATCCTACAAATCTGATGTATTTTCAGACTATATAAAAGATAGGTTGACTATTAAGGCTTGCATTGCTTCTAAACCTGGAGCAGACGGACTATTTTGTTTCAAGGTCAACATGTGAATTTTGCTTTCTACGAATCTATCAATATTGTATTTATTTGATTATCAACAGATTGCAACATGGTTCCGACCAGAAAATCTGCAAAAGAAGATAATACCGCACATACTGCAATGATCCAATGGAATCGGTGCCTCGATTCTCGCTCTGGAGACTTGTTTTTTTATGCTCTAATCACTTTGCGGTTAACGCAAAAGCTCTACAATGTGAAATATGTTTGGAGTGGATACATATTCGGTGCGAAATAATGAAGCCACAGACATATCAGTGGCTTCAGAAGACATCATGTGATATTATTCGAGTAGTATGTAAGATATGTCTCCTACTATCAAATGTTACGCACGGAGGTAGTCAGAATAAAGACGTAGCTGCATCAACTAAAACCGCTAATGTGCTCGATGGAGGAGACATAGATATTGACTCAGCCTCAGCTAAAGACAAACACCACCTATCTGTGGAGCAAGCTCGCGTGTCATTCGCTTCCTCCACTACAAACCGTTTACAAAATGGTATTAATACCGCTGTTACATCGAACATGCACAAACTCGCCGACTGCTCGCCTTCAACAACGATTGCTTAGCATTCAGGAATAAATTAAACTTATGCAGACGTGAAGTCGAAATGTATACCTAGTGATCCTGGCTATGCAATCTTGGCAAAATGGTTGAGTAAAATAGAGGCTCAGCTTCATGTAGTGAAACAAGTGTCTACTACTTGAAATACTGTTAGATCTCTAGTCATAAGAAAGCCACATTTGGATTCTCGAAAGCGATGCCTGATTATGATAAATGCTCGCGAGCAAACAGGGGACACGGCTGAGATACGTTTACAGAGAGAGCGCACTTTCTCACAATCCATTATTTTCAAAGCTATTTAATCAAGGGGAGGGAGGAGGTACCATTATTTCTGCATTTTGACTTGGCAGAAAAAATTAGGAGAAAAACCGCGGTTACTGAAAATTGTTTTGGATGAGCATTCATCGTCCTACGGGAGAGTCGTTCAAGATATTACATGACTTGTCTCCCGAGGATAGAATTAAAATAAAAACAGCCACCCAAGAATTGCGAGCACGTAGAGAAAATGGCGAAGTATATCTCCATATAGTGGATAATCGGGTTGTGAGGAGAAGGAGGCCACACAATCGATGGAAGCCGTTATTAATCCTACCCCAGTTAATCATTCTGTGAAGAGATTTCGAGTCTTGCTTATGAATGCAAGGATTCTACGCACTAAACTCGACAAGGTTAATGAAATTGTCTGTAGAGGAATGCCAGATATAATTGCTGTAACGGAATCGTGGTTAACAATTGATAAATCTGATATGGAGAGTGAGCTACCACACTAAACGCTTTCCAGAAGTTACCGAGTAGCTTTGAGAACTACCGGTGTCGTTGCTGCAAACTTTAAAGAGCACCTAATTGTGAAAGTATTGGAAAGGTTTAAACATGATGCTGCAAATACCGAAAGCGTCTGGTGTAATGTGAAGTCTAGCTCTTGAGGTGCATCACTTATGGTCATATACTGTTCACCTAGCGCTTATGTTCCTGCGTTTTGTTCTCAAATCAAACGGCAATGGTATCACTGGCGACTGTATCGTTTTTAGAGATCTGAATGCTCCCGATATAAACTGGGCGGATTTAGTTTTGAGGGGTGAACCGTTGCAACAAGAATTCCTAGATACGATTTTGAGCTAAATTTGGTGCAGAATGTAGACGATCCTACGAGGGTATGTGTGGGACAACTTCCGTCGTTATTGAAATTGGTGGTTACATCCAGATTTTTCGATGTCACGAATCTATCGATCGAGACCCCTATTGGTTGCAGCGATCACTGCTCTTTATGGTTCCTTTGGAATATATGTCTTTAACCGAGAATACGAACGAATGCCCGGAGAAACTACTGGGAATTGGACATAGATAATCTGATCACGTCTGCAGAATCGATTGACTGGTTATTTCCTGATGAATGGAAGATCTCCCGCTAAGGATCCGCCGTGGTTTGATAACATTATTCGTAAATACATGAAGAAAAGAAAGCGGTCATGGCAGAATTTGTCCTCCAGTAGATGCACTGAAGTCTATATAGCCTTTGATGTTATCGCAACAAGTGCACTTACCTAAAAAGAGAATAAACGAGAATTATGAAACTCGTTTGGTGGACGAACCCAATTTGGTGCCGAAACGCTTGTTTGCGTACATTAGACGAAGAACTGAAGCTTTTCAGCGAGTACCTTGCTTGAGGTCTATGAGAGGTTCGATTGAACATGAAGATGAACGTGAAGCCGTTATTCTTGCCTCAGTACAGTTCGGCTTACACAGGGGAGATGTTTTAATTCCTGTACTTCTTGAGAGCAGCGCCGGAATGCCGGATACCTCAATCTCGCCATAGAAGGTGCAGTATTTACTTGAACGACTCGATGTACACTGAGCACCTTGTCCTGATGGAATGCACCCAATAAATTTAAAGGTATTGTCGGTTATCTTACAAAAACCACTGGCGCTAATTTCTAGTTTATTCCTGAGGTGTGGTAAATTACCTCAAGTTTGGGAGTACGACATTGTCAAACCAATGTAAAGGGTGGTAAAACAGGTGATCCGGCTAACTACCGCCCAGATAACCTCACTTCCGTATTTGTGAAGACACTAGACGACTGCGGAGAAAACCATATCAACGCTTTCCTCTTTACAACCAGTCAGCTTACATCTGCTCAGCATGGTTTCACGAAAAGACGATCATGCGCATTCAATCTCATAACTTCTTGCGAGCACTGGTTTGCTGAACTTCATCTGGGCCACCCGGTAGTCACTGCCTTCATTGATTTCAGTAAGGATTTTGACCGTGTTCCATTTCAATTTCTATTGCTCAAGCTCCATGCGCGTGGTGTAAAGGGACCTGTTCTAACTTGGATTGAAGACTTCCTTATTGACCGTTATACACAGGTAGAGGTTAAATGAATAACATCGCAGACTACACGTCGAACTTCCGGGGTTCCGCAAGGATCAGTTCTCGGCCCGTTACTTTTCAAAGTACATATCAATGACGTCCCTGACTCATAAACACTGAATTGCCTACGTTTTGCCGATTATCTGAAAGTTTGTATTTAGTATGCTGTTCTGCTGAGAATACAGTTTTCCCGAACGAATAGGACAAATTGCTTGATTTGATGGTAAAATGACAGCTTCCTGTAAACCGACAGAAACGCGCGGGAATGCTTTTCGTGCCAAGAACGCCTGAAGATACGTACTTACTTTGGGATCATCAACCGAAATTGGTCGATATTAAACCTAACGTGGGTACAATTTTGACTTTGTTGCTTAAATCCAAGGAAGAGGCAAACAGAAAAGCTGCTGCCGAAAACCGTGCAAGGTGGGCTATTAGTCGGTCGTTTTCTTCAATTTCTCCACAAATGTTTCGCATTCATTATTCCACACACGTGAGACCAGTATGAAATATGGTTTGCTAGCAACCTATGCACAGATTAAGGGAGAACGTAGTCACCTGGATAACTGCAAATGCAGGCGATGAAAAGAGTCCAATGATTGAAATCATTTTCATATATGGAGTGAGTTACACGCCTCAACCTCACGGCGTTCAGTAATCACCGTGTGCGCTAACACGTGCTGCTAACTCGTCGAATATTACTTGTAGCTTATGGTGACGACGTGCACGAGTTTTTTCCTCTCGTAGCAGGCTCAAGAACGCGTGGCCATGCTCTAAAGCTCCAAAAGCGAAAGTCACTACGCCTAAAATTAGGATTGAACAAGAATTGTTAACTTGTGGAATGCGCTCACGGAATAGGTGATTGCAACAAGATCTGAAAATCAATTCAAGCAACTAGTCGATTATGTGCTGCCTGCAATCACGGCAAAGCTGTATAACACTGTACAGGATTACTTTAACTGATATTCTCCTGGACTATGCGGTCTGAATGGACTTGACCCGCTGTCGTCTATCAAGCAGAAAAAGTTTCAATAACAATGAATCGACAGGCAGTATTGTTATATTTATCTCTGCTGGAAATCAAACACGATACAAATACAGGAATAGAGTGTCCCGCAATGTCTTTTATTGTAAGGCTAGAAGGTTGAACATTCGCATGGGAAACAAACTGTTTTAGAAATCTCCGGGTAATAAGCGACTCAACGCTACCCGTTTCTAGAATAAAATCTAACGATGGGCAAATAGAAACACAAGAAATATATTTTTTACGAAAGTGGTTAGAATTACAAGGTTTCATTGCTAAAGATAATGATTTAAATTCATCATTAATATTGCTAACCTAAGTATTTCTTGAATCAGTCAAATATGTTTTAGGGGTTCGATAAAAAATTGATATGACCAGATTTTCGAATGGGATCGGCAACTATGGTGTGAGGAGAGTCTGTCGCATGATGCAAACCTCTCAATTTTGATTGAATTGGAATGGCTATCAGCAACACGGCGATCATTCGTTTGATATTCGAACGGTTGCGCTGCTATAGCATTCTTCGCTTTTCAACTTTTATGTGTATTATACATGACGGAATATTCTGCTGGTGACAAACAGGACGTTGGCACATGCACATCCTTATATTGTTCACTGTGAGCTCTAACATATTTGAAAGAGGGTTTCAGCAATCGCTAGAGCACATTCTGTAAAACACTGTCATTAATTCCAGCAATGAGATGATCTTTTAACTGCATTTTAAACAATTCCCCAAAATCGCTTCTGCAGCCTGAACTAACCGATTAGGAATAAAATCACGAATTACTTGAATAGGCTTCCCCAGCATTGAATGAAATTTCGCCGTTCAGTTGGTTAAAAGTGCACAGGTTTCATATGATGCAATTAAAACTCATTACGACTTTCGTATGGGAGTGAAATTGGAGCATCCTAATAAGCCAAATTTTCGATTAACGTACGCGCAGATTTCCAGATTGAATTTAGAAAATGAACAGACTTTTATCATTTTCATATTTGGAACGTGTTAGCCACTGAATTTCGAATCTTTCAAAATAATATTCAAATTCCCGTGCATTTACTTTTGTGTCAATAGGTTCCAAACTTGAATTTTCCAAGAAAAAAATTGCTGCTCGCGATGTTAAATGCAGTGTTCAAAGAATCGATTTATGTCCATCCTGTACTAGACTCAGAAGTAGCAATCAGATTAAGCAACTGATCACAAAGTATGTTCGAATAATGCACAATTAATTAAGTAATGGCGTATTATAAAATTTACATGAATAAACACTCATTGGAATAAACACTCATAGTACAACCATCACAATTGATTCTGTTAAACACAAAGCCCTGAAATTGCGCATTGGCGTTCATTCACCGTAAAAACTTGCAGCAATGTTGGCTAGATTCTACAAAATATTTTCTTATCTTCACGATGTTAGAGCTCCGGAGAACTTATATCCTTCGATTCATTCGCAAGTTTTAATGTGTATACGCGTTCATCCATCGCAAATTTTTAGCAGCAATGTAAGCTATATCCAGTAAAATATTTTCAGAACCTCAGAATGTTGAAGTTTTCGAGAGCTTAAAACCTAAGACCCTACGCATGTTTCAAACAGAGTAAATTCAAATCAGTTCAGTTCAATTTGTGCACAAATATTTGGAGATAAAATACCAATGAAGAATTTAGCTTTGTATCTGTACTACGCCACAAATATGTGTTCTCTACTTCCCATAAAACAATTTCGCAATGTCTTTCTGTACGAGGTTACATTAGAATGAAACCGAAACACTGTCAACTGAAAAAGGTATGGTTATGTTTAATACATTCCCGGTTTGCAAGCATAAAATATGCTTTCTTCTAATAAAAGTATCGGTAATCATTATTATCCAGAAAAAATAGCAAACATTTTTGAATGTTATTTATCCGAAAACCTCTTTTATTTATACATCATTGTTCCATAGCTGAACTTTCACTGTGATATTGTGTTAGAAAAACCTGAGGACAGACCACATAAAATCTTTCTCTTATGATCGCTAATGCTATAATACTGTCAGGACAATATAACATTTGAAGTGGTGGGCGTTTCTGCCCTGTTTTCCACCCGAAGGTAAATTTGGACGAACGAATGGAAAATCAACTATTTACAGTCCGTTAAAAAATGAACTCGAATAAAAACATACTAACAAATGAAAACATTTTGTGTGATTACTTTCCATGCAATGATTCGTTCGACAAAGAATTTTATTTGTTTGTACTGATCATATTACGAGTGATCAATTACCGTCAATTTGAGCATTAGCAATGGAAAGGCTTTGCAGAGTGAAACAAGTGCATTTTTTAACTAATTAATCTGGCTCGACTATGGATCCGACAATCATGCCGACAAAAATAGTTAAAATATACGGTCAAATACGGAAAATTGAATTGGAGAAGGCATCAATGTGTGCAAAAGTAAGTTTTACACCGAAACAGAGTTCAGGATCTTTTTGAAAACTTTCCTTCCATGTTCAGAGAACCTGAGATTTTTCGATTAATCGAATTCGATTGGTCTATTTTCATAAGTAAAATGAAAAGAGTAAGGAAAACGTTAACAAATTTTTAGGAAATCGGTGGCCTTTATTGGAATTACAGTGCACCTGTTATTGTTGTCATCGACGGAGAAATCATCGGCGATGACGAAAGTTTTGCTGTTTGGGCAAAAAAGAACTTGAATTGGCATGATCATAGGCCAACTATACTGTATAATACACTAGCACATATCAATTTTGTAAGAGAAATGTACAAACGGAATGTACGTTTATACGTTATCGACCCTATGAAATTATTTTAGTTACTATATGCCAAAATGTCTATCGCGATCGATGGAGAAATATGTGGAGACTTAGTTTTTGAGGTATATTTTTCTTTGAAAACAACGGATAAAAGCTTTACAGGGATTTGTTGCCTAAGACCTGTGAAAACTTTCGAGCACTTTGCACTGGTGAGATGGGAACAATCCCAAAAAATGAGCTTCAAAATTACAAAATGAAATATGAGGGAACAAAATTTTTTAGATTGGTCAAACATGGCTGGATACAAGGTGGAGGTAAAACAACTTGTTTTTCGTCATTTTAGATATAATGTACAATAGAGGAAACGATGGATATTCGATTTACGGGCCAACGTTCGAAGGTATGCAATATTCGTTTATTGAATTTTGTGATTTTATGAACCTATTTGAGCAGCCTCTCTACATTGAAAATATCACTTCTTAATTGACAACTAATTCGATTATATGCCGAGCCATTGCACCTGCGTATAAGCAGTACGGTCTTCATGGTAAAATATGCACTTGCAGCTCAGTAGACTTTCCATCGTTTTATACAAGCCTCAAGAAAAATACTTGAAGGCCTATATCGTATATATTTTTTCATCGTTTTTATACATTCAAAGAAGTTTCACCTTTTAAAAATTAAAAATTCTCGGCTGTTTGAACTTTATGTAGGCTAATTGAAAAATTAAAATTAAGATAGGGTTAGGAGGGAACTTTACATATGCCTTTTGAACAATTCAGAACTGTTTCAACATTCTCTATTCATGAAAGTGCAATTGGAATGCTGGTCTGAATTTGATCAGCTATATATTAATGACACGAAGACCAGCACATATTTGAAGTATTGGGTTAATACTAATTATGTCATTTACCAGAAAACTATTTCGAATATTGTTAGTAAATCGATTGTTGACAGGGCTGCTTAAGTTCGCCAAAAGTATGTTCATGACCTCTGATTCATAAAATATCAGTCGTTTCTGTGTACTAATTACGCACCATATATGAGAATAATCGAACACTTGGCCTTTATATGTTTATGAACTAGATTCCGCTTATTTGACGTCATCAGAAAAACTAATTTCGGTCTTATCAATGTAAACCGTCAAATTATTGTTTTAGAACGATTAGATCAGGTTAGAAGAAATATAAATTCCCGAAGAAAATCAGAAGGAGATTCAAGGTGAATCGTTAAAAGATGACAAACACTTTTGCTGTTTAAATCTACGTCTTTTGCGCATTTGAACTTAAGAGGGTATTCATAAAATCATAGGTTAACAGCGGTTCAAATATCAGAATTTATATATCCTCTGCAGTTTCAACCTTAGTGAAACTCATCCTTTTACCTGACGAGGGAAAGCAAGATGAATTCTGTAGAAAGCTACTGCAAAACATGGCTATGTAATAACTGTGATATAGCAATGTGTTCTAGTTTTACCATCTAAATAAAGATCAAACAGACTCAGGAGAAAGGATGCTCACTCATCATAAGTGTCACTACCCTATTGAGCAATATTCTCTTCCATTTATTGGGTCCATTTAACATATGGAACAGTTACTTATATTCTTCAGTTTTGTGCAGCTGATTGAATGAGTAGATCAGCTAGCCTAAATGATAGCTTTTAGCACATTTGATCCCGATGGCGCTAATGCCCTAACCCCGTTAATGACAAAATACCAAGGGGCCTCAGCGACCAAGTCTCACGCCTATTAATTAGCAACTGACAGATCGCTGCGTAATAAACACGTTTCCTGCAATAATCAAAGACCTATGTTAAAGAGTGTTGAGCGTCTGAAAAAATGCATGAACAACACCGCTACATTTTCTGTTCGCGTTAAGCAACATGCTATAATCGAAGTACGTAACGATTTGAACCAGTTTAATCGAGGGATCCCGAACATTAAATGTTCAATCGATGGCGTTAGACCAAACAAGAATGGCTTTGTTCAACATCTTTAATAGCGTGGCTAAGTTTGTACCGGAACTACTGTTACGTTCTAAAAGGAGTGTCCATTCACGTAGATAAAACCACGATCTATGTTAAATTTACCTAACACAATGTCTATTTACGTCAAGCTGATACATGGGAACACTGTCGATGTCGTTTAACAATATGGTTCACGTTTGTAAAACTGCAAATCAAACACAAAATCAGAGATCAATGGTTTAAGCTATATGGAAGATCCATAAAGCAACTGGAATTTGTAAACGTTACCTAATTGGTGCTTGATTCACGATCCCGTCATCGAGATAATTGAACAGAACTTGCGATAACCTAACAGTCTCAATTGGACCAAGTGTGCAAATCAAGTTCAGTTTATGCACGAACCCGTGTCCTGACAGAGTCGTATTAATCTTTGATCTCGAAAAGACTAAACCGGAAAGCACGATGTCCCATGAGACAGCGGCCTACGAAGTCGAGAGTAATGTGTATATTGATAAAACTCTCTATTGTTTGATGTTGATACCGTGCAAATTGCTGCAGAATTCTATGACAAGTGAATGTGTGATCTAGTGGCAACAATTCAAACTGCTTAATTAAAATGAGGATGGGGCTTAATCCGCTGTTCTTAGCACACACCGATTTATCTCCGCTTCTAGGTTGCGGTTGGATAATACACATAACCGTGTGCGGAGAAAACTTCGGTCAGTCAAATAAAATAAAACCGAATCCTCCCATATGCGCCAGTCTTCATTGCACGAGACTGTTACTCAAAATAGTTGACCATTCTTTGCACTGGGTCATGTAACACCTACGAATTGAGAGTATTTCTCTGTTATGAAATCCCTTCGTTGACCAGGTTTCCCTAGGGTCGTTAACTACAAGTGTCTCACAACGGTATTCATTTGCATGTTTGACAGTTCAAATCTGAATCAATGTGTGAATATTGCTCGCCTCGTTTCCGGCCCCACGGTAGAACATATAGTTCAACACTGCAGACGTTAGAATTGTACGATCTGAATTGCCGTTCTGCAATTATTACAGACCCGTGTTACCAAGTTTCTAGTGCTAGAATTATGTGTTGCCAACACATAAGACTTCATAGGCTGCAATTTCAACGAAGCGATTACCGTTTTCGTGGAACTGTAATAAGCCAAATGTGCCCAAATTTCGAGTTGTTCCAGCATTTGCTGACCCAGTAGGTGCAATCCATCACAGATTAGTCACTCGAAGTTTCTCTATTGTCAACGACGTGGTATTAGAAATCTTATTTGCATTTTGAGATATTCGCCGGAACAATGGCAATAATGTAATGGTTCGACTTCGGGTTGGCCAATGATATTCTTGACGAAAATGGCGTCCATGATAGGAGTGCCTGCTTCGCACGATTAAGGAGAGCTTTCGCTACGCCGTACTGCCCGATCAATCTTTTTACTTGTTACAATAGAGCCAAAATGAATCGGCTCTGGGAACTTTAATCGTTTCAGATCCGTGTCCAAGTAAGGCCGCCTAAGAAATATACGCAATGCCTAGCCGAAAGTCTGCTAAATACATACGAATGGCTTGATTGCCTACATATAACAACAGTGCCCTAACGTTATAAAATTCGACATGAAAATCCTTAAGTATAATTATAATCCCAGTTTGTATGCTTTTCATTTTATTAATAGCTTCTTCGAAACGCGGTAGCAAAGATCAGAGCTGGTTTGAAATATCATCATGATGGTCATTGGGAATGATATGCAACCGATGTCTTCGACACCATCATGTATTTGCTCGGGTAAATCTTCCTAGTCTTTGCACATCTAAGTGTAGCTTAAGTCGATAAAAGCATGTTACTTTCTTTACTTTGAGCACATAATTTCATTACATCCAATTAATACACCTTGATCTCTAGGCTAAATGAATTGATACTAAACAGTAACTAACGTGAGTGAATTCTTTTTATTAAGATGAGAACTTTGGTGTGAAACATGATGCTCGTGGCATTCTTAGCATGGCCAATGCCGGCCGCCACACGAACGCCTCGCAATTCTTCATCACTTTAGCTCCGACACCGTGGATGGATAAACTATACGTGGCGTTTGGGTGAGTCATAGATTATACTGTATTGCAAGCTAGAAGTAAACAATACATGAACAATCAAAGATGTAATTTATACAACTGTGCGAACTCACTGTTCACATGTGCAAATAGAATTGTCACCGGGGTATCCCTGATCAGTATCTCTGGCTAGTGAAGTAGACTATGCTGTATGAATTGTTAAACCGTACGAAAGCATAGTCCGGTTATGGACATTTAAGTACGCTGTAAATTAGTCGCAATAAATTAGATCCTCGGTACAAACTGCTTGAACAAATCTTGTAATTCATAAAATCGCGAGGGAATTAGTAATGCATGTCGACGTATTATAGAGTCGTCATCCGGCAAGTTAACCCGTACACTGTTGGGCCAATGAAGTAGCGTCAAATTTCAAATTACGGTTTGACAGTACAGCAACTTCAAATTTATTGATGAGAGATGGGCCAAGTTGAAAACATAATACACTTCATTGCAATGAATGTTGTATCAGTGATTAAGAAAAGTATGCGCTGTTAAGTGCACGAAACCATGTTATTTTATATAAAGAAACTTAAGAAAGAAATATGAAACGTCTTCATGATGATTACAGAAAGCTAAAATAAACTCGGAATATCAGTTCTGCTTCCGAGACTATCAATGATATAAATCCAGTTAAGAAAGAAACACTATTGGCTTAATCGAATGATTGGTCCCATTATTAAAAATGGTCAATTCAGGGATGTTGCATATATTTCTCGGATAAATTCAAGACAGGTATAGTTGGAAAATGGATCAGTGTCATCGTTTCTAAGATGTGCAATCGCTGCTTTCGTGTCCCTTAATTGCAAATGAGTTATCGTTGTACGTAATCTGGGATGCCGTGACGTAGAATATGGAACGCATCATTTAATATTTGAGAATCATCGGCATATTTCCATTCGGTTGAGTAAGCACTCCATTGCTTTCCATTTCAGACGAGTCATAATCGGCAGTGCCACCCTTGATCGTATGGAAGCTGTTCCCACTGACAACGAACGGCCAACACAAGACATAAGCATTGTCAAATGCCAAATCATTACCGGAGAAGATATTAACCACGGCTTAGTTTGAACAAACGGCAAACAAAAATCAAGTTCAAAATATGACGCATAGAAATTGAATAAAGTCACTTATCGTTGACACATGATGGTGCTTATATATACTTGTCCATCAGTTTTGATCAATCGAAATTAAGTAAACGTGAAATGTTGACAAAAAAACAGGCGGATTTGGTTATGGAAAACATGATAAGCGAAAATATTGACCGGTCAAGTGGACAACAGCGAATGCAACAGCAATTATGCGCGAAAAATACAAGACATGGAATCACAGTTTCAGGATGGGTGCACACGCGTGACAGCGCGTTTCCGTATAGCGGATCAGTTTGGTCCGTTCATTGATGCCTTGGGTTGCAATGCGGCAGCTGACTGCGTTTGTATTGGCACACTGGTCGAGCCGGGTTTGGCGACCAAGTAGATGACCACGATGAACATGAGTATCATTAAAATGATGATGCCGAACAATACGACGCGATTTTGAAGAAGGCTACAACACACCAGAGTTCGGAAAGTGAAAAAAAGGTTGCGTACGAGGGCGATAAACCATAAGCACATTACAATAGGATGGTTAAAATAAGATAGAGTGTGTAATCAGAAAGCTGTGAAACAGATAATTTGATGAAGCGTCCATATCACATTCATCTGAGCATTGTGTGTTCATGTGAATGAGCGGGGTTGACTCAACTAAGTGTATCTCGCAGCGTTAGAAATTTAATTTTATGTATTATGTGGATTTATTCATGTTTTGTGCAACGGGAGCTGCCGGCATGCATATACAAATAAATAAGTGGTATATAAATAAGGTAAAGTACGACCGGAGCGTATGAAAGGGTAAATCCAATGGAAACATTAAGTAAGATAAGATCGGAGCCACGAATTAAATTCCACTGCTGATACTGGACAATAGCAAATACAGAAAACGCCGATGACCGCCAACACGCATTCATGTTTACATATAATTTAGAATGATGTAAGGAACCACTAGTGTGGTTCAATTAGCCTAATAAGCGGTTAGTTTAGCCATGCGAACACAGAATGGGTCTTCGAAAAACGAATTTTGATATGAAAGTAACACTTTGAAGCAAGGTCTGAATTCCCATCCCAAAGCAAGTAAATCATCGATAAAGCTAAAGTTGAAGGATTTCGCAGCTCAAGTATTCGTGTTGAATGATACAGTAACGCTCAACTGCCGTGTTGGGGCCGATTATCTTTTCGCGAGCATTTCGTTAAAGTGAGATACAAGGATTCCATCAGTTCCCAGTAATGAACCTCATGCGTTCATTCGGGTGGCCTGAGTACGAAACTTTCAGGATGTAAGGCTACGTGAGCGAGCAAGCATAATGGAAAACGAAATGGCATGGGGTAGAAAACAGTCACGAGACAGTAGAACTTGTCTATTCATCCTATTCAGTTTGGCTATGACAACATGAAACGAACCTTTATCTATGGATTTAATTCGCAATGATATTCTCCCTAGGTTCGACACCCGCCCGTTAATACATTTAGAGGAATGTGCCCAAACCAAAATCCTTACCAAATTCCCAGGTGTAAAAAGGGTACAAACAGTAGCTAGTTAATTTACTGTGATAGCCCAGCACCCTGTTCGGTGGGTGAAAACTCTTCACACCAATAAAACAGGAGTTAAGCACTGACCATATAAGGCACAATTTGTCTTTAAAAATGATGAGCCATTGACCGCAATGTGACGGTCTCAAAATGTTGAGTTGAAAAAAGTATAAACCAAGTAAATGACAGAACAGTGATCGTAAGAGTAGATTGTTGGGCCGTATATGATGCGTATAAAATGCATATAAACAAGTTCGACGAAGCAACACTCAACATACCGCCGAGTCATTTGAACCAAAATGCGGGAGCTTTTGTTCAAATCCTCGTCTGCTTGACGTAGCTGGAAGAGAAATAAAAAAAGGATTTGTGGTGAAAGAACGTATCGGAAAACTCGCGATATATAGGAGTGAAGAACATCAAAATGCCACTACACTACAATACACGGTACTGGAGTTAACTGTGTTCTCCATACAAGCGTCAGTTCTGGCTCCTAAATTTGGATGGATCTGGTTTGCTGATAACACGCAACATATTGAGCTGGGTATCACGGGTCAAACTGTTTCTCCCGGTTACTAAGCAGTGCGCACTATCCCAAAAGAACATCCTGGAAATGTGCGATCATGGTCGACTTCGATCGGGTAAACAACTGCAGCAACATAACACATATTGTAAACTGCATTGGAAATTTCATTGGGGCCAGCAAAGCATGTCGATTAAGCCTTGCTGAGCGGTGATTATTCATATTTGTGTGCAATGTCATTGACTGTCAGACGAGTTTTTACCGCACGTTGTGGTAAGGGGGAAGTGTATAGGAGAACATCTTCAATGCTGTGAGTGCTCAAAAAAGTTCGAACAATCTCGACCATGATGTAACCTGTAAAGGGAGTTAATAAATATCACTTACCGAAAACAAAATTTGTATGTATGTATGTGCATGTATGTATGTATGTGGGTATGTATGTATGTATGTATGTATGTATGTATGTATGTATGCATGTATGTATGTATGTATGTATGTATGTATGTATATATGTATGTATGTATGTATGTATGTATGTATGTATGTATGTATGTATGTATGTATGTATGTATGTATGTATGTATGAAATGACAAGTTTGATTAAGGCAAAGTACTGCAGAGTAATAAACTGCACGTGGGCTACGATACTCGCAAGTTCCGCAGGCCTAGACAAATATGAGAAATGGAGATAGAATTGGTAGTGAGTCTGCAGCGTGTTTCAGCATGCAACTCACTACCGGTGGTGAATAAATTTAGCACGGTGTTCGTAGTACAAAACAGAAGTGCTGCACGATTGCACTTTCGTGCGGAAGGCTGATATATAAGTCGTGATTAATCATACAGCCCAGTAAAAATCTGTCGCAGACTGTAAACCCAGTAGGCGCGCTTGAAATTTAGTACTCTGCGAACGTCTGTCCGAAATGCGGTAAGCTACAACAATGAGGAACTTGCGACGGTAGACTGATTTACCTATTAGGGTATTTGCATTTCTAGTAACGCGTGTTTATATAATGAAAATTCAGCTCACATTTCTCACACCTACAGTAGCGTTTTGTAACATTAGTCATCAGGTGTCAAAGAGGCTAGTCTCTAAAGCTCAAGGACAGAGTCTAGAATGCTACGGTTGCGTGGTTTTACTGCATGGTTGTGCAACCTGGGAACTTAGAAACGAACAAATAAGACAATTGTTGGTCTTCGGTAAACGCTGTCTTCGCGCCATCACCTGAGTTAGTTGGCACCATCGGATACGTAACGCAACTATCCATAATAGAATCCTAGGTAGCCACCTGGACATCAAAAAACAAGTTAACATGCATAGACTTCGCTGCGTAGGACACGTATTGCGAATGGGAGATCATCGTTTTCCTAACGCGGTTTTGTTTGCCACTCCCAACTCAGAAAGGGTGGCCAGACTGTGACTTGGCTTAAACAAATGAAAGCTTTGACTATTGAACTAGCTGCAGTTTGGACTAGCTGTCTCCCATGTTGGGGTCATAATTCGCGCTAGCTTCTTACTCACAGTTATATGGCTCAAAATCGTGTTCAATGGCGGTCTTGTTACAGGTATCTTCTGGGAGTGTTTGATTAATCTGGAATCTCGTCAAGTGAAGTATCGAGGAAAGCTTGTTATGACGCATGACAGTGAAAGCCGCAAGGAAGCTGTCCTGCTGATGTCGCTCTACTCGTTCACAACACTTACTTGAATACTTGTTTGATTGGAGGTGTAGGCATCTCATCCTGGTGTGTCGTGCCTAATCTTTTAAAGGTTCAGTAGCATTTTAGGTCAAACCCTTCCCCATTTTTAGGATTTTAACGTGCAGTTAATCACTCGGTATTTGCTATCGGTGTAATGCTGCCACGATGATGATGATGATGATGTCCTAAGAGAGAAAGAAAGCAATAGACACGGGTGAAATAGAGGCTTGTTTACCATCATCATAAGAGGAATCGTGTATATGTTGACAGAAAGCAATTCGCATGCATATTCACGAAAAAAGACAGCACTAAAATCGAGTGACACGAGTGGATAGGTAAAGCGCTTACATTGATTCGGTTTTAATAACAGAAGAATTCTACCTCAAGTACAATGCGGAAAAGGTTGCATTCATAATAGTATAAAATTCCAGCATTCAAAACTACTGGAATACTAGTACGCCTTCATCAGCAAATTTGCGTGCGCGATCGTTGTTAATGCAAAGGCAACCAAGCGATCCCCGTTTAGTAATAGAGAGAGGATATTTCAATGAACGTCGATCAAAAAATGAGTTTGAGAAGCAGCTGCTCGTGGCAAAACTACCACCAATTTTTAAAACAATGGTAGGCTATTTTGAGAGTAACGCTTAATCACGCCTCCAAAGATGGTAGCAATGTAAACGTTAAGTAAATTCGCAGGCAAAAACGAGGTAGTTCCATGCACCTGATACAGACTCCATAAATGTTTTCGCGCTGCTTGCCTGCAGTATTTACAGAGGACACGGTGAGGTTTGTACGCCTGAGGGCACAGTTTAAGCGGTCAGAATTGGGACATAGCGATGACTGTGAATGTACTGAATAGGATGCTTAGAAAGCAACTTGATGCGAGCAGGTCATTATGCCTTAGTCCTCCGTTGTCGGCATTCGAGGAGGTTAGCAGTACTGGGGGATCGCATAAATAAATTTCTAACACAATTTCAATACTCCAAAGTAACTGAATGGATTGTCATGCTGGATAATGATAAAATATGAATCGAAAACTTCACAAGCATTGAGCTTAGCCAATGCGATCGCCATTGACTAGTACAATGAATCGTAAGCCGAGAGTTTTGCGAAACTGTTGAGGAAATGTTATTATTTTCCTCAAAAAACTCATTATATGATTCTTGATTCTGATAGGTCTCGTTTTCGGCCATATTGTGTTTCACCAGAAACAGTGTATAAATACAGACGAGATGCAGCCTAATCTGTCTTTTGGTCAGAGAGGATAAAGCTCTTTGCTAAAAGGTCTGCCCTTGTTCTTGCTAGGCGTAGCGTTGCGTTTAGTTAGTCAATAGTGACTAATAACCAAGAAAGTTTTCAGTGTTAAGCATTTGGGTAATTATTACTTGAGTTCTATTCTGGTGAAATATAACAAAAATACAAAGCAGTTTACTGTACAGCATGCATGTCTAAATAAAACACAATAAAGCGGCAGAGATACTGAGAGAGAATGAGTTTTCATTAGCGGTGGTGAGCAATGTATCATGGCGTGATTTCACGAATTTCGCATTACCTACTCAAACATTTCAGTGGCTCGACCACTCTCAAGCGACCAAAGTAATAAAAAGAAAAAGCGATACAAACTGTGCATATCAACGATGTATCCAAACAAGTGTCATGAATTTTGAAACAAGACGAAACGAAGAATAATGCATACCCTATTGCGGCTGCGTTGGAGTTTTTCACGTTGTTCCACAAGGTCGTTCAAAATATGCCCACCGACTTCCTCCGTTTGTAAAGCGACGCGCACTCCATCGTCTAAATGGTTCGACGAGCGAGCCAATCGATCAGTATTATCTAGCAAACGAGCGCGCATGTCGGAGTCAAATAGAACTTCTTCACGCAAAGATTCCACATCGACATCCATCGAGGGTTTGACGTGTGGAGCATATTTGGGTCTTTCCTGAAAGAATTATGCATTCTTTAGTGGAGTGTTTTAGGTAGATTTCACGTGAACAAGCAAGTGTTACAAATGTGAGTATACAAATAGAGTATACAGTATTATCATGAAGGCATATATATAGCACAATCTAATAGAGATATGGTGCTCTTCAACAAAAAAACAACGAAATATACAATACACGAAAGGGAAACAGTGAAAACTTTTCTAGTCATTTACACAAGTCATTTTTTTGTTTTTTTTCATTATAGTTTATGATCAGGCAAAAGATTGCGGGGAGAGATAGACGTCGGTTCATTTCCGTCGTTGCACATGTGTCGAGCCACACACCCTCTCCTTCTCTTGCACCCCATCCATACAAGCGCGCCCGTCCAACCTTGGCTAAAACAGAAGCGAGCCTTTTCAAACCACTCTTCCAAGTTATCGGCTGACCAGCAGCCACTTTCTTCCTGTCAGTACCAACTGACGCATAGAGCGCTCGGCGTGGTAACCGTTCAGGTTTCATGCGCAGAACGTGCCCCAACCAACGGAGACGACGTCAGTTAATGGCTGTCTGAAGGCTAGTGCCATTGTTTCCTAAGACGCGGCCCCTGACCTCAGAGTTTCAAACGTGGTGTTGCCACCGAAGGTGAGCGATCTTACGCAAACGTTTGTCGAAGACCTACAGCTTCCTAACATCTTCTGGGCGAACTGTCCAACATTCACTCCCGTAAAGCCATACTGTCCTCAACGAGGTGGAGTATATCCTTTCTTTCAAACTCAAGCTCAAATCACGTCTCTTTTAGAAACTCTCAAGTTTAGTAAATGCCAGTCTGGCCTTAGCAATTCTGGACGTGATTTCTTCCTCTATCCGACCCCCAGCAACCACCAGACTTCCTAGGGAGTTGAAATGCTCAGCATGATTGAGCACAAGATCATTTACAGCCAAATTTGGCACTTTACACATACGTGATGAAAAAATAGGTGAGGTTTATTATGAGATGGGATAGTCATGCCGAATGAGTTGTATCGTCGCGCAAACGCTCAATTCGTCTACATAAGTAGCATTGCAACCAAATCAGTTGCATAAACAATAGTAGCATCAACGAAAAGCATAAATAATCGGACTCTACACCATCGTGCCAGAACAACCAATACGTGAGTGGGTGGTTTAAGACGTAAATTAATATAAAGGATTCATTCATCGCTGATTTGGCGCTGGTGTTTTGTAAACCAGTGAGAATTCAGTGAAATCTTGTTTAATAGCTTTGTTGTCGTGTTTGCTACGCATAAAATTGACCAAACTCTTCCATATTTGCATAGTAGGAGTGTAATTGTACCATCTTGATAGTAATTTTTCTGTCACAAAGCTTTTCGTAATGAAAATTTGAGTATTCCAGCGCCAGGATATTAAAACCAAACATCAGTTGTATAGGCCAATTCAACGTAAAACCAAACGAAATGGATAACAAACCAAGCCGTGTAGAGTAAGCGACGGGTCGATATTGGCAACGTGGTCAATGCACTTCAATCTATATCTACATACCAAAATTGCCATACAATAACAGTAAAAACACCTAGTATAATGCCCCTTTCAAACGAGTAGCTGTTGATATATATTAGAGCTAGTAATAGGTATTATTACGAATGTGAGCAGGAATATTGCAGGATACTTCAGGAAATCAGAGACATTTCGCATAACCAGTGGGGCAGATATTATTATAAAGAAAATTAACTAATCGAGGATCGCGCACATCAGTATTACGATAGAGCGATGTGGCTTCCATCCCGCGATCGTTGTTGCTCTATTTAAGTGCTCTATAATTGAGGCAGTCGCGAAAATGACGCGGGATTGGAGCTCGGCAATCACCATCGAAGTTGGTGGAGTGAGATACGTGATATGTTAACAGAATCAGGTGGAAGATAAAAAGAGCATAGACTTCAAACATTTCAAAATCGATAAATAGTAGAGAAAGTAGAGAGAGTAGAGAAAATTCGTGAAAAATAAAATATAAATAATATTATTAAATATTGTAAATAATGAGGTGCCACAACACTTATTTGCATCGTTAGAATTAAAAGATTTGCCGACTCACAAATTCGCTTTTCAACTTTTCGAGCTCTGATTCGAAAAACTTGAGCCTGTTGGAATACTTTTCTTTTACGGCGGCGGGCAACTCCTGTATTTCAAGTGACATTTGCTCTATCAGATCCCGTGTCTCGTCAAAAAGGAGCGATGTCTCGCGAATAATACGTTGTCTGTCATCTGGTATGGTAAATATTATCGTTGCAAGCTCACCGTCTCTCAACTGTGGTATTCTGCCAAGATTGAAAGTAATTTCACTGGTGAGATTTCCATATTGTTTTTCATATGATTCTAATAGTGACGACATAGTATTGTAAAATTTGACGAGATCTAGAATAAAATTGCCGTTTCGTAAAAAAGCGGGGTATCGACGAGTTTCAGCAACCCGGTCTATAAAAGAAAGAAAAATCAGAATATTTTACTGAATATAA
>JACCGJ010010722.1:0-18209 GCA_013407085.1 Atriophallophorus winterbourni | reverse complement strand
TTGAGCACCTGGCACTTCGATATGGAGTATACATTTCGTACATTTCACACGTACTTGTTTCCGAATATTTGGAAAGTAAGGTATGGTTTCTCTTCACCAGCAAGGTGAGAGGTCAGCTATTCAAGAAACAATGCAATAATATGCGTGAACAATGTGTGGTTTTTGAAATCACTAGCCTAGTCGGAGTAAAGTGAAACACAGTCATAGACTGCATGTGGGCTAATTTGTTGTCAGGTTGCCCAGGCATAGTTGTGTAATAAATTATTGTTTTTAAAATGAGCATATAGCTTAAAATATCTAAACTGTAAAGAATAGTGACAAAAGTCTCGGTCTGTGGTTCACAATTATTTATTTGTTCGATTCGCATCTGTTATGGATTCATATGGCATTTTTATGCAGGCAAAGCATTTACGAAACTTGGTACATTACTTTAAAATAATTGAATATCTGGAAAAGGAAAATTAGTTAAAGCCACAACTATGAGCAAAAACACTTTTGAATGCATTTCTATCACACCCGCCCACAAATTGTTTATTATTTTTATTGTAATGATTTGTGAGTAGATAAAGAACAAAATTTCTTATCCACTTTACTTTGTGTTAGATATCAGTTTGAATACTATTTCAGATCAGCATACCATTAATACTCGCATCATGTTTATAGGTCCTATTCGTATGCTCGGTATTATTATAAGTTTTGAACATTTGCTAAACTGCCGCGGAATATTTTTATCAAATATTTGGTATCTGTCTATGACCAGATTGAAAATTAATATCGAATTTTACTGGTACAATGCCATAATAACAACTCATACAATTTTTCAATGCGGTTTCGCTTTTCATTACTATGACGTCCATTCTTTTTCACAATGACATTATTTGAACTCATGCTATGTGTTAGGGCTCATATTCTTAGCCTGCAGTGCCAGTATTTGATTATCTGTCAAATCGTTTTACAATAAGGATTATGTTATAATTGCGTACATTTAGCTTATTTCCAAAAAGTAAACAAACAACGCAAGTAGCGTAACTGCATCACTGAGCAGCGTCTTCAAAATTTATTGGTTATTCCCTGGCTGAGACGGTAAAAATTATAAAAATTATCCATTACCTAATATTATTACAGAAAATTATGAATACTTTAGAGCAATCACATTGACTGTCATCGACTTTTTATTTTTGGAGCGACAGTTTCATGTGCATCAGTAAACCGGAGAAACTTGATTGCAATACATTTATAGATATAATCCATATTTGTGTGCAACATGATTTATTTGACATACTGGTAAAACTAATCTAATAATTTTACATATGCTTTCCAGTGGTAATTTGCAATGCTGTCATTTTTCATAAAATAAAATATTTTGAAAACTTTTGATCAATTTGCGTTTCAATTTGTTTAATAAATTTTTCTTATCTTCCATTGAACACTTTCTTCAACATTAGTAAAATTTATTGTAAAACTCCATTAGAAAAGTAAAACATAATACATAATTTTAGGGTGCACACACTCTCAATTCTTATGTATGTTAGTCACACAGCAATTTTAATTACACTCAACATCGAATACGCGATTGTAATGGAAAATGTAGTTTTAAAATCAAATTTTCCTCAAGCAGAATTTTGTTCATTTATAGAATACTGAATTACATGCAAATTTAAAAGATGAGTTGACGTGCTTGTGTAGATAAGAAAAATAATGACGGTGGAATTAAGCGAGTTTAAATGCATCCACTAAATCAATGTTTACAGCGTAAACCTGTTGATAACTTGTAATTACAATCGATATTTACACTGAAAAATCAAACAGGAAATTGTGTTTTGGATTATCATCTAATCACACTTACCATTTAGCCACAAGTAAACAAAAAACCAAATAAACTGCTTTTAACATTAAACATGTAAATTGTTTATTACAGTAGTAGCCGTTACATTTTCAACGTGCTGATCGCATTTTGTTCCAGTTGTCGAAGTCTAGGAGAAAAGCCACCTATTTATCAAAATAAACTGACAAGTGTGTTAAAACTCTGTCGTAAATAACGTGTTATCAATAGGTAAATACCCAAATTTCCTGATTGTTAGGAATATGCACAAATTGGATGACTTTATTTCGTATTTTTCTGAATTTCCACCATAAATCCAGTTTTTTAGTAGTACGCATCATGTGACTGAGACAAAAATCCGAACAAAAATACTCAAATTTGTATTTCTACTGCTCAGCTTCTCTGCTGCAATTTCCAGTTTGACCAGTTCCATGCCGACCACGTTTGTGCATAAAAATTGTGTTTGTTTCATGTTCCACAGCTTTTCGAATGACTAAACAGTCCGATTCGGGAGGAACATTCTCTTCCGCAGTACTTGCATTGATGGGCGTTACTCGGTTGATCGGCGTCAGTTGCACGCCGGCGGCGTGATCTGTGTTCAGCAGACAAGAGCTGTATCTGATCCACTCCAGTTTTTAAACGACGCTTTAAGCACTGCCTCTAAAGAAAGCGGTCAAGGACAAGTTCTTTTCAACTCGCAGGGTCAATGCCAAGATCTTTCATATCACTTTTGCAAAATTTTTGGACCACAAATGTTTGCTATCCAATTGCCGATTCCCTCATTTCAACTCACAATGTAGTATGTATTTTGAAATACGATTATTTTCCGTCTTTAAACGTGGCCAAACCACCGCAGGCGGCGCAATCGTTGTAAGGTAAACATGCTCTGTAGACTAGATTTTGAAAGCATTTCAGCATTAGGCGCTTTGTCCATCCACAATATGTTTAAGATACGACGGATGATTCGTAGATGAAAAGCATTCAGCTTCCGTTCGTGTCTTTCGTGGGTGTTCCAGATTTAACTGCCGCACAGTGAAGCAATTAGTTCATACGCGCTGTATACTATCAGCTCTGTCTTTACAGTCAACTTGGGGTTACCTTAAACACGAAAGTTCAACCAGGACAAAATGCAGCTGCTCTGCCTATCCGCTTATCTATCTCCGTGTCTAGCGAAAGGTTATCCGCCATGGTTGAGTGTAAAATAATGTATTGGTTTACGCTGACAGTTTCCAACAGTTATGATTGGAGTCGATACAATCCTTTGACCGATGACTTTGGTCTGTTCATGCTGATTTTTATCCCAGAGTCTTTGTATACAAACGAAAAACAGGCCATTAGCGACTGTATGCATTCTTGGGAGTGGGCAATAATAGCTACATCGTCGGCAGGTCACGGATTAGCACATCCCGTACCTTGGTTTGTGATATCAACCGGTTCACGTAGAAAAGCTTACCACCACTTCGCGTGGATAGGTACATACCTTCTGTTCTCGTCCTAATAGCGTACTTCAGAAGCAGAGCAATGAAAACGCTGAACAGCGTGGGAGCAAGAACACACCCTTATATGACGCCTCGGCGAATATCAAAGATTTCTGTACTGCAACCGTTAAAATGGACTGAATACTTCCTGCCAGAATGAAACGAAATAACGAGTTTGAGCAGACTTGGGGTTAGTTTATGAGATCAACCATTTTGAAATGACTCGCCCTGCTGACGTAATTGAACGCCTTCATTAAATCAATAAAATGGCATACGCTGTTCCCGACACTTTCATTGAAGAAAATAATATCAACGGTTGATCTTCTCCCGCGTAAGCCATTTTGAGATTCGGAGTAAACTCTATCAGCTCAAACTTGTAACCGGATCCGTAAGACTTTAGCAATCAATTTGCCTACAACATTCAGGAGGGCCATTCCTCTGTAGTTGTGGCAATCGACTCTAGCACCCTTTTTATTAAATAGCATGATGAACTTTGTACCTGCATCTCTTGTGGGTCACATTCCTCCTGCCAGCACTCAAGAAGCAAATGGTGAAGAGGCTGTAGTAATGCTGTTCTACAGAATTTGATGAGCTCAGGTTTGACCATAATGCTACAATAAATAATGTTCTATGCTCGACCTGTAGTTAAACAACCAACAGAACTTGTTGTGTTATTCAACCGATTACCCCCCTACTCACCTATCCTTCAAAATAGCCCCACTTAAGACCATTCCTCATTAGACGAAATAATGCCAGATTTCACTGTATTCGATGTTCTGATGAACAATCATGCAGTAGTTTTCACTGTCACAGGTAAAATTATACCAAATTGATTTTCAACCGCCAAATAAAGAAACACGCTTGAGTTTCAATACAATTCGTATTACTTGTTTCTGTCTAGACCGATGCAACCTGACAGTATGCAAGCTCAGGATGCGCAGGATTTACTGGCTCATTCACGAAAATTTGGATTTCTGACAGAATTGAGATGTGCTATACTTGAAAAAATATTCAACAATGTTGAATCACTCCAATGACAATCAAAATGGCATCGAATGTTGACAGTTTTTGGACTTTGATTTTGTCACATTCGTTAAAAAGCACGCTCCATTAACGATCTTCAATTGTGAACTGAATATTACTTCATGGATATTTCTAAGGATTTGCTACTAAGAAGTAGTCAAGCAACAAAAAAACAAAAACACCAAGAATGATCTGAGCAGTAGTTGACAAGTTAGGGGCAGCATGCAATAAGTAAACCAGCGAATCAGGTGTCGAATATTATTACTTGGAATTTTTCAAATGTTTGGTTATTATAAATCAGAAACGTGAATAGAGCTTAAGGCAGCAAAGGTTGTCGGTTCTTCGTATTACTTTAACCAGCGCAACATTTACTAAAGCATTTTGTTGGCACGCATTACTTTTGCCAAGTTCGAATCGTACTTTATGTAAAATGATTGATTGGATAAACATCAAAATGTGGCATCTGTAGGCGGTGGTTAATTGTTGTCACGAGTGACTGACATCGTTCTTATTCTAATCAAACGATCAAAGGATGCCGATTTTTGAAGCATATGAAAGTATGAATGCAAATTAATGATACTCCTTGGTCATTATCGCAATGCTTCACAGGTGTTGAATAATTTGTTTCTAGTGACAAATAAAAAATGCATTTTGAAATGTCAAATATTTGATTGCGTACTAATGTGGGAATCTATACAAAGTGGGTTTAAACGAAATTACACTTTTTATTCATGTGCAATAAATTTGCAAAGTTGTCACGATCGAATCATTAATAAGATATGCTTGAAGTTCGAATAGACTTCAACGGAGGGCATCTTACATAGACAACGATAGCCAGTTCGCGTCACATCCCATCGTCTTTGTTGTAGAATGAGTCGATGAAACTGCTTCTGGTGTCATGGAAACGAGCGGATGCAAGAAACTACTTACTTAAAATACTCAGTTTTAGGCTCAGAGAAGATTCAAGGTTCAAGAATTTATGGTCACAAAAAGCACATAGGTTCACAATTACCATATCATAGAAAATATTCGTTCAATAAGAGGTATACATAAAAACAATTATACGATGTCACTGGAGTCAAGTAATATGCATACCCTGAGTCAATACACAGGCATCGTCAAATCGTTATGTAACAAATAAGTGTTCAAGTTTCGAGTGAATGTTTTGATACAGGGAGAGGTGATAATTTCTTCAGGAAGGGCATTCCACAGAAAACAGACACGTACCGAATAGAAATATCGGCGACAGTTTTTACGGGAATGGGGAATTTGTAGTGGCTACGTGTAATCTCTGATTCACGGTATTTGAACAAATGTTTGAGTGGATGATCTGGAGTATTCAATATTTCGTATGTAATGCTAACGTCACTTCGAAGTCTACGTTGAAGGGGAGTGGGGAGCTTTAGCTTTTTCAACCTTTCCTCGTATGTAAGGTCTCGAAAACCACGCACGAGTTTGGTTGCACAATGATTGTTGTTAACCCCTAAATGCGGACAACCTATTGGTAAGGCAACTCCGATTTTATATCTGTACTCTGTACACCTACGTTCCTGTAAAAATCTAAAAGCTACTGCGTGCACAGAAGCCTATTATTGATATCGAACTGTACTACTTTATATCTGAGCGCACCAAAGGTAAATGAAACCATTCCCCTCTTGTGAAACGCAAACAACTGAATGGGGTAGAGCTCTGCTTCTAGGGGGCTACTTTCAATAACAGGAGAAGTATCCCAAATAGGTTGGAAGGTTTTTATCCTAGCAAAACAATAGTATATCCTTACGCCCGATGCACTCACTGAGCAAAGGTGAATCGGAAACAAACCAAATCGTGGTGTTTCTACCTGATGAGTGCAAACAGCACGAAACTGGTCGTTAAAATACACCTTAATATGGATTTTGTTACGAGCCCAATGGTTTAACCCCATCGATGCATGTGTAAGAATATGTGATTAAGCAGGTTGGTCGTGCCATATTTATTCGACAGTGGCCAACAAGTTCTTACATTATTTACCATTTCCGTAATTTCAATTCTAGAGCAGCTGTCGTTTTGTCCCGATTGAACTCTCGTGTTTGGGGTAACCGCAAGCTGACTGTAAAGACAAAGATGATGGTATTCAGCGCGTGCGTACTAAATGCTTTACTATGCGGCAGCGAAACCTGGACCACCCACGTTAGACACGAACGGAAGCTGAATGCTTTCCATCTACGAAGCATCCGACGTATCTTGATCATATCGTGGATGGACAGAGTGACTAACGTTGAAGTGCTTTCAAAAGCTGGTCTACAGAGCATGCTCACCCTATTACGTCAGCGCCGCCTGCGGTGGCTTGGTCATGTCTATAGAATGGAAAATGGTCGTATTCCGAAAGATCTACTCTACGGTGAGTTGCAATTAGGAAGTCGACCATTGGGCAGACCGCACTTGCAGTACAAAAATGTTTGCAAAAGAGATATGAAAGCTCTTGACATTGACTCGCTAACTGGGAAGAACTTGCTTTTGACCGCTCACTTTGGAGGCTTTGCGTAAAGCGTCATCTGTAAGCCGGGGAGGTGCAAATAAAGCTCTTGTCTGCTGAACGCAGATCACGCCTCCGGCGTGCAACTGATGCAATACAACAGAATTCTGACTATCGTTGCAAGCTCTGCGGGAGAGATTGTTCCTCCCGAATCGGACTGTTTAGTCATTTTAAAAGCTGCAGTGAAAACTACTGCATGATTTTGCATGAGAACATCAAATACAGTTAAATCTGGCACTATGTCGTCCAATAAGGGATTTGTCTTAAGTGGGAGATATTTTAAAGGATACGTGATTTGTGGGGTAATTGGTTGAATAACACAGCACGTTCTGTTGGTGGTTTAACTATAGGTCGAGAATAAAAGATTATTTATTGCAGCACAAAGGTCAAACACTGGTGACGACGGAATTTAACCTGAGCTCATCAAATTCTGTAGAACAGCAATACTACAGCCTCGTCACCATTTGCTTCTTCAGTGCTGGTAGGAGGAGTGTGTCCCACAAGAGATGCAGGCACAAAGTTCGTCACGCTATTTAATAAAAAGGGTGATAGAGTCGATTGCCACCACTACAGAGGAATGGCCCTCCTGAATGTTGTAGGCAAATTGATTGCTAAAGTCATACAGATCCGGTTACAAGTTTGAGCTGATAGAGTTTACTCCGAATCTCAAAATGGCTTCCGCGGGAGAAGATCAACCGTTGACATGATCTTCTTTCTGGGACAACTTCAAGAAAAGTTTAGGGAACAGCGTATGCCATTATATGCCATTTGATTGATTTAATGAAGGCATTCGATTACGTCAGCAGGGAGAGCCTTTTCAAAATGGTAGATCTATTAAACTACCCCCCAAGACTGCTCAAACTCGTTATTTCGTTTCATTCTGGCAGGAAGTGTTTAGTTCATTTTAACGGTTGCAGTTCAGAAGCCTTTGATATTCGCCGAGGCGTCAAATAAGGGTGCGCTCTTGCTTCCACGCTGTTCGGCATTTTCTTTGCTCTGCTTCTGAAGCACGCTATTAGGACGAGAACAGAAGGTGTTTACCTATCCACGCGAAGTGGTGGTAAGCTTTTCTACGTGAACCGGTTGATATCACAAACCAAGGTACGGGATGTGCTAATCCGTGACCTGCCGACGATGTAGCTATTATTGCCCACTCCCAAGAATGCATACAGTCGCTAATGGCCTGTTTTTCGTTTGTATACAAAGACTCTGGGATAAAAATCAGCATGAACAGACCAAAGTCATCGGTCAAAGGATTGTATCGACTCCAATCATAACTGTTGGAAACTGTCAGCGTAAACCAATACATTATTTTACACTCATTTTGGCTCAACCATGGCGGATAACCTTTCGCTAGACACGGAGATAGATAAGCGAATTGGCAGCTGTATATTGTCCTGGTTGAACTTCCGTGTTTAAGGTAACCCTAAGTTGACTGTAAAGACAGAGATGATAGTATACAGCGCGTGTAAACCAAATGCTTTACTGCGCGGCAGTGAAACCTGGACCACCCACGCAAGACGCGAACGGAAGCTGAATGCTTTCTATCTACGAATCATCCGTCGTATCTTAAACATATTGTGGATGGACAAATCGCCTAATGCTGGAATGCTTTCAAAATCTGGTCTACAGCGCATATTTACCTTACAACGATTGCGCCGCCCGCGGTGGTTTGGCCACGTCTACAGAACGGAAAATATTCGTATTCCAAAATACATACTACATTGTGCGTTGAAATGAGGGAATCGACGATTGGATAGCAAACATTTGTGGTAAAAAAAAGTTTGCAAAATTGATATGAAAGCTCTTGGCATTGACTTTGCGAGTTGTAAAGAACTTGCCCTTGACCGCTTACTTCAGAGGCAGTGCGTAAAGCGTCGTTTAAAAACTGGAGTGGCTCAGATACAGCTCTTGTCTGCTGAACACAGATCACGCCGCCGGCGTGCAACTGACGCCGATCAACCGAGTAACGCCTATCAATGCAAGTACTGCGGAAGAGAATGTTTCTCCCGAATCGGACTGTTTAGTCATTCGAAAAGTTGTGGAACATGAAACAAACACGCAATTTCATGTACAAACGTGGTCGGCATGGACCGAAGAAGGCCAACAACATGGTCAAACTGGAAATTGCAGCCGAGAACCTGAGCAGTAGAAATACAAATTTGAGTATTTTTGTTAGGATTTTTGTCTCGGTCGCATGATGCGTACTACTAAAAAAACTGGATTTATGGTGAAAATCCAAAAAAATACGAAATAAAGTCATCCAATTTGTGCATATTCCTAACATTCAGGAAATTTAGGTATGTACACATTGATAACACGTTATTTACGACAGAGTTTTAACACACTTGTCAGTTTATTTTGATAACTTGAAAAATAGGTGGCTTCTCCTCCTCGACTTCGACAACTGGAACAAAATGCGATCAGCACGTTGTGAATGTAACGGCTACTACTGTAATAAATAATTTACATGTTTAATGTTAAAAGCAGTTTATTTGGTTTTTTGTTTACTTGTGGCTAAATGGTAAGTGTGATTAGATGATAATCCAAAACACAATTTCCTGTTTGATTTTTCAGTGTAAATATCGATTGTAATTACAAGTTATCAACAGGTTTACGCTGTGAATAATGATTTAGTGGATGCATTCAAACTCGCTTAATTTCACCGGCATTATTTTCTTATCTACACAAGCACGTCAACTCATCCTTTAAATTTGCATGTAATTCAGTATTTTATAAATGAACGAAATTCTTCTTGAGGAAAATTGGATGTTTAAACTATATTTTCCATTACAATCGTGTATTCGATGTTGAGTGTAATTAAAATTGCTGTGTAACTAACATACATAAGAATTGAGAGTATGTGCACCCTAAAATTATGTAATTTGTTTCACTTTTCTAATGAAGTTTTACAATAAATTTTACTAATGATGAAGAAATTGTTCAATGGAAGATAAGAAAAATTTATTAAACAAATTGAAACGCAAATTAATCAAAAGTTTTCAAAATATTTTATTTAATAAAAGATGACAGCATTGCAAATTACCACTGGAAAGAATGTGTAAAATTATTAGATTAGTTTTACCAGTATGTCAAATAAATCATGTTGCACACAAATATGGATTATATCTATAAATGTATTGCAATCAGGATTCTCCGGTTTACTGATGCATATGAAACTGTCGCTCCAAAAATAAAAAGTCGATGACAGTCAATGTGATTTCTCTGGAGTATTCATAATTTTCTGTAATAATATTAGGTAATGGATAATATTTATAATTTTTACCGTCTCAGCCAGGGAATAACCAATAAATTTTGAAGACGCTGCTCAGTGATGCAGTTACGCTACTTGCGTTGTTTGATTACTTTTTGGAAATAAGCTAAATGTACGCAATTATAACATAAACCTTATTGTGAAACGATTCGACAGATAATCAAATACTGGCGCTGCAGGCTCACAGTATGAGCCCTAACATATAGCATGAGTTCAAATTATGTCATTGTGAAAAAGAATGGACGTCATAGTAATGAAAAGCGAAACTGCATTGAAAAATTGCATGAGTTGTTATTATGGCATTCTACCAGTAAAATTCGATATTAATTTTCAATCTGATCATAGACAGATATCAAATATTTGATAAAAATATTCCGCAGCAGTTTAGCAAATGTTCAAAACTTATAATAAAACCGAGCATACGAAGAGGACCTATAAACATGATGCGAGTATCAATGGTATGCTGATCTGAAATAGTATTCAAACTGATATCAAACACAAAGTAAAGTGGATAAGAAATTTTGTTGTTTATCTACTCACAAATCATTACAATAAAAATAATAAACAATTTGTGGGCGGGTGTGATAGAAATGCATGCAAAAGTGTTTTTGCTCATAGTTGTGGCTTTAACTAATTTTCCTTTTCCAGATATTCAAATATTTTAAAGTAATGTACCAAGTTTCGTAAATGCTTTGCCTGCATAAAAATGTCATATGAATCCATAACAGATGCGAATCGAACATATAAATGATTGTGAACCACAGACTGAGACTTTTGTCACTATTCTTTACACTTTAGATATTTTAAGCTATATGCTCATTTTAAAAACAATAAATTATTACACAACTGTGCCTGGGCAACCTGACAACAAATTAGCCCACATGCAGTCTATGACTGTGTTTGACTTTACTCCGACTAGGCTAGTGATTTCATACACCACACATTGTTCACGCATATTATTGCATTGTTTCTTGAATAGCTGACCTCTCACCTTGCTGGTGAAGAGAAACCATACCTTACTTTCCAGATATTCGGAAACAAGTACGTGTGAAAAGTACGAAATGTATACTCGATATCGAAGTGCCGGGTGCTCAACCGCATACCGTCGAAGGAAATCTAGGCACGTGATTGGCTTTTAGCCACCTTCAGCCCTGTGCAACTTGAACATTGTTGGTAAGTTTGATAGCGAATTCTACCTTGCGCAATAATTTATAACAATTACGGAACCGTCCATTCACTTACAAACCAACATTGTATTATGTAATTAATCACTATGTACTTATTTAATGTTATGCTAAGGAAGATTTCACATTGGTTGAGATGCATCTGATATACAACTGTTTGCAAATAAAGCTTTATAAGGTAAATTCAATATTTTGAGAAAAATGTATTCTATTCAGTTAGCATCATACACAAAAATGAAAACAACCGATCAATTGACTGATACTGAATCCCATCAGATATTAATTATGTTCATTTCTTCACATTCTGCCGTCTCTTTTCTAGATATTAGAATTTGCGAAATGAATTTCCCGAAATCTTCTCTTAACTTTTCTGCTTCTTCTGCCACATTTGCCGTGATAAAAGTCGCTTGACTCAATAATTTTACTACCATTGTTAAATTTGGAATGGATATACTTGATAAACTGTGCTCCTCATATTCATTAGGAAGCTTATTCCGAATAACACAATTACTAACTGACTTAGGTACCCCATTTTGAAACGCAATGTCATACCTAGATCGAAAATAAATGTTTGACAGAAACTTTACCATTCTTCAATGTGTTTTGAATGTTCTGGCTTACTCGGGTTATAAACGTAAATCACGCCATTAGCATTTTTGAAAATAGCTGGCCAACAATGATCGAATCTGACATATAAGAAAACATATCAAACTTCTTATCACCGCTTGTGTCCCAGAATTCAACTTCAATTTTTGGTACATTGTTTTGGCGATCAACCTGAAACTCGTATTCGATTATGCTGATCATTAATTCTTAAAAAAATTGGCTACCGGACACCATGTGTTGGCCTATATTCTGAAGAGCATTGTTCAACTGATTCAGAAAGAAAATTACACAAGTAACTTTTTCCGCTCTAAAACGAAAATTATTTCGCTATCAAATTACCTTTGTTGGACCAACCACCACTACCTTGACGCGGTTCATTTCATTTAAACAAAGTTTTTTTTAGAAATTTCAAAATCCGATTATTTTCAAATTTTTAGTTTTCATATATAATGTGAACTATATATATGTAACAAATGTGTTACCATGACAACCAACTTTATCCTTTTCAATTACAAGGCCACTTAACTAAACGTTTCGTATAAGTTTTCAATTTTGCATATCAGAATAACTGATTTTGTAATCGTTTATTTTGTAATTTTCTACCCATTGTACAATAGAAAAAATACGCTAGGATACTACTTTTTCAACTGCAACCAACTAAGTTTTTCTAAAACTATCAGGGACGATATAACAATAATTATATGGTTTATTACTGGGTAAGTTACAAAAAGTTTAAAAACGCCATTTGTCATGTCAAAATAATTTAAATTTGAGAAACAACATCTTCGTAATTTATTTGACACATTTAACTTCAATTTTTTTAGATTCTGTTTATCTGTGTTTGTAAAATGTAAAATATTTACTATCCTTTTAAATATGTAGCATTTCTTCTTCTTCTTCTAATTCGAAAGCAGAATTGATAAAATCCCGTTTAAGCTTCATCACAGCAATGACCATGGGTGACGTCTGCTGACAAGGGAAGCCTTGAGAGTACATGAACACCACTATATCACTCCGGGGTTCAGGTCCATTCGTCTCAAAAAATGCTGATCCAACGTGCTCTGGAATAGCTGTTCTGATGATAGAGATGGAGCCCTGTCGGTAGAGAGTTCAAAGTGTTCATCAGCCGCGTGGATAGCGTGCTCGCATTACTCAGCTTTAGTCTTTTAGGCTTCTGCAGTTTAAGGTCATGCCCACGAGTACTCTATTCACCTACTAATCGGAAGTACCCGAGAAAATCGTCTCCATATTTACTGAGAAGAATACAGCGTGTCAGGAGTGGGTCCAATCTTTCCCTTTGCAGTAAGCCGCTGAGTTATTTACTCATGTAACTTCAAAAGTCTACTACAACGTGACCTCCATTTCGAACTCTCTTTTGTCTATGAAATATTTCGATGACACACTCCCACACTGCTAATGTTATGAGATCGCGGTGATCGAACATACCTAGTTAAAGTGAAGCACATTTTAGGCGTTTATTGATTGCTGTTTTCATATCAATACATGATTCTGTTACTGTCCTCTTATATAACCTCGAATTACTCCCGCCTATATCACGAAACCTATAAACCAATATCGACTGTGAACAACTAAAAATTATATTAGATCAACGTAATTGATCAGAAACAAATGCAGTGAACAGATGATGTCTAAGCGCTAAGACTTGCAGGACAACGAAGCTAGAAAATCTAGACATTGAGTGATTACTGTTGACCCCGTCTAACTAGAATATCTGCAATCCATCAAAATAGAGATCAATAGATATTTAATATTAAAGCTTTCCGATTAAATGTTTGTTGAAAGCAGTCAAACGTTTTGACAAAGTCAATACTGATAACATTCATCAAACTCCTTTCATTAACTAGCTGGTAGCGTCTCTCGCGCGCTGTAAAATGATTTGAGGCACGGGATATATATTTTGTGGACGTATGTTGTTCTGCGCACAAACATCTAGATTTTAGCATGGATCTCTCTAATATATTCGCCACTAATCGTTTCAAAGTTTTTTTACAAATAGTGCTAGCGCAATCAGCCGAAAATTTTTCGATAAACTAGGATCTGCTCTCTTGGACATTCGTTTGATGTCTCGCTGTTTCCAGCATTCCGGCAAGCAAACGAATAAACAAAACGGAATATAAGGGTGAATATATCATATATGATAAATGCTAGCTCCTCAAGCTTAAACGGATGAATCCCAAACATACATGAAAATAGTTGACGCATTGCGTTGAAACGAATTAACAAATGATTTGAAGAAACTTGCAGACCACCCAAAACTGACGACCCAGTATGTTCCGATTTATGCACCAGAACCTAATTATTTGCGAGTAAAACAGCTCTATTATCTCTTTCAATTATATATTGTGATGATATTTTACCGTTCCTGTTTTCTATTACTAACTGTATTCCTATTTCGCACCTTAGTATTACCGTTCTATATTCCAGATTGCATACCTCGGTTTCTAGAAGATTAAAGCCTAGTTCTCGGGCCTTCGTCTTTTGATATTCTTACAATCGGATCTAACATTCATAATCATAACAATTTAATCTTCTAGAAATGGATCGATTACTTCGTCCTGAACGCTTTGAAACCGCCCCAAATGCATCTGATGCTGCAGACTCGTGGGAACATTGGTTCTATACATTCACAAACTTTCTTGATGTTATAGACTCACATAAGCCAGACAAATTAAAGACACTCATCCATTTCCTTTCCCCGTCTGTGTATAAACTCGTGTTTCAATGCACTTCCTATGAATCAGCTATTTCTACTCTGCAGTCAACCTACGTACAATCGAAGAACGAAGTTTTTGCTCGACATCTACTAGCTACGTGTAAGCAAGATTCCAGCGAAAGCCTCGATCAGTTTTTGCAGCGACTCCGCTCGCTCTCACGGGACTGTAACTTCAAATCTGTAACTGCTGTCGAGTATCAAGACGAAGCCGTACGTGATGCTTTCATTACGGGAATGTCTTCGAATTCTATCCGACAACGCTTGCTTGAAAATAAATTTCTAGACATCCAAACTGCTTTTGACCAAGCCAAGTCTCTAGACATGGCGCAGAAGCAATCACAGTCTTATACATCACCCATCCAGGAAATTCCTTGTAACACTGTGCAAACAGAAATGCATAGCCACCAAAACATACCGATAGATTCAGTCCCAAATAAAACGTTGGCCAGCATCAACCGGAAGCTCCAAGGCCTTTGCTACTTTTGTGGTTATGATAGACATCCTCGTCACAAGTGTCCTGCTCGTGATGCAGTCTGCAAGGCATGTGGAAAAATGGGACATTTTCGATCGGTATGCCGTTCTTCCAAATCTGATAAACATGTTGCATCTGCATCACCATTTGTAGCATCCTCTGTCATCACCGCTGCTGCTCCAGCTTGTCTTTCAAATTCAATCACTAAAGTCATTGTGAACGGTGTGAAGTTAGATGCATTGATCGATACCGGAAGTTCAGAAAGTTTTGTATGCGAATCCATTGTTCATAGGCATAAATTTCCTACATATCAATCACACAGCGAAATCATTTTAGCTTCTACACAATTACGAAGCCATACCAAGGGACATTGTGTTGTTTCTTTGTCGCATAACGGAACAGTATATAACGATGTTAAGCTTTCCGTACTCCCACACTTGTGCACTGATATCCTTCTCGGACATGACTTTTTAAAACATCACGAAAGCGTTCAACTCTCGTTCCAGGGCGATCGCCCTACCTTCTCTGTATGTGGTCTCACGACATCTAGTCTGCCCGCGCCTACGTTATTCGCGCATTTATCGCCTGCATGCCAACCAATACGAATTAAATCACGGCGGTTTAGCCAAGCTGACGAATCGTTTATCAAATCTGAAGTAAACAGATTAGTTACTGACGGTATAATTGAACCATCCAAGTCTCCTTGGCGTGACCAGGTGCTCGTAACCACGAATGAACGTCAAAAGAAGCGTATGGTGATTGATTACAGTCAAACCATCAATCGTTTCACTGAACTTGATGCGTACCCCCTGCCTCGTATAGACGCCATCATTGAAAAGATATCCCGCTATGAAGTATACAGTACACTTGATCTAGAAAGCGCGTATCATCAAATCCCTATCAGAGAAGACGAGAAAAAATTCACTGCATTTGAGGCTTGTAATAATCTGTATCAATTTTGCAGAATACCATTCGGTGTGACTAATGGTGTAGCTTGTTTCCAGCGCGCTATTGATGAATTAATTCGCAAAGAGAATCTCGATGGAACATATGTTTATGTTGACAATATCACGGTTTGTGGAAAAGATATAGCCGAGCATAATCGCAACTTGGATAAATTCTTACACATTGCAAAACAGTACGGATTGACACTCAACGACAAGAAGTGCATTTTTGCTGCGAATGAGATTTGTTTATTAGGATATAACGTTTCATTCGGGAAGATCAAACCTGATCCGGATCGCTTTAAACCATTAATTCTCCTTCCTCCGCCTACGGATCTGAAGTCACAGCAACGGGTAATTGGTATGTTTGCGTACTATTCTCAGTGGTTTTCGAAATTCTCCGATAAAATTCACCCCCTCATCCACAACACGGAGTTTCCGTTGTCTAAAGATCTCTTACGTAGCTATGAAGCTCTCAAGGCAGAATTAATGGAAGCTGCAGTAATGACCGTAGACCGAAACGTGCCTTTGGTGGTCGAAACTGATGCATCTGATATCGCTATCTCTGCAACACTGAACCAAAATGGCCGTCCAGTAGCATTCTTTTCTCGAACACTAAGTTCTAGTGAACGAAGACATTCTGCTGTAGAAAAGAGGCATACGCTATCATAGAAGCAATTAGAAAATGGCGGTATTATCTACTGGGGACGCATTTTAAATTGATAACCGATCAGCGATCCGTCGCTTTTATGTATGATTCGAAGCTCGGTGGAAAAATAAAAAACGACAAAGTTCAACGCTGGCGCATTGAGCTATCTCAATTCTCTTATGATGTAATCTATCGACCCGGAACCCAGAATCAAGCTGCAGATGCGCTCTCGAGAGCTTACTGTTCATCAAGTCATTCGTTACTTGATTTGAAAATCGTACATGAAAACATGTGTCATCCAGGCGTGACCCGTTTTTCCATTTTGTTCGGTCCAAAAATCTACCGTATTCCCTTGATGATGTGAAGACAATCATTCAGCAGTGCTCTGCTTGTCGTGAGCTCAAGCCCAAGTTTCATAAACCGGATGTTAATCACTTAATAAAAGCCACCCAACCGTTAGAACGTTTGAGTCTCGATTTTAAAGGACCGATTCCTTCATCAACACGTAACAGTTACATTCTGACCGTGATCGATGAATATTCCCGTTTTCCTTTCGCATTTCCTTGTCCGGATATGAAAGCTTCCACGATCATACAGCGCCTTATTGATCTGTTTTCAATATTTGGTCTACCCTCCTTCATTCATTCAGATAGAGGTGCTTCATTTATGTCTGCGGAGTTAAAAACATTCCTACACGAACATGGAGTGGCCACTAGTAGAACCACAAGCTATAACCCACGCGGTAATGGGCAAGTAGAGAGACTGAATGCTACTCTATGGAAAACAGTCTCATTGTGCTTACGTTCTCGAAACTTAAAAATTGATCAATGGGAGTCGGTGCTACCGGACGCGCTACATTCTATTCGTTCACTTCTGTGTACAGCCACCAACGTTACGCCTCATGAAAGAATGTTCCGTCACCTTCGCAGGTCCGTAACCGGCAGCTCTTTACCTCAGTGGCTATTAGCTCCCGGCCGTGTACTACTTCGAAGAAATACAGGGTCATCTAAATATGACTCTCTGGTCGAAGAGGTTGACCTGGTTGAGAGCAATCCCGAATATGCTCACATACGATTTCCAGATGGTCGAGAAGAAACTGTTTCACTGCGTCATCTTGCACCAGCCGCAGATCCAGTTGAGTATCCTGATAGCAGTTCACAAAATGAAGCTTTACCGGAAGTTTCTGAGCATCAAAGTACCAAACCGGAAAATGCCGATAATCAATTGTCCACTGAAGATTTATTTATCAAGCAGCAGCGAACAAGACCATATTGTTTTCGTAATCGCGAAGTGTGAAACCTGAATGAGTCAAACTATTGTACGCGTTTTTTTCGGCGAGGGAGAATGTGATGATATTTTACCGTTCCTGTTTTCTATTACTAACTGTATTCCTATTTCGCACCTTAGTATTACCGTTCTATATTCCAGATTGCATACCTCGGTTTCTAGAAGATAAAAGCCTAGTTCTCGGGCCTTCGTCTTTTGATATTCTTACAATCGGATTTAAC
>JACCGJ010010720.1:0-25835 GCA_013407085.1 Atriophallophorus winterbourni | reverse complement strand
CAAAAAGCATTCACGGGATATACCAAGCGATAATAGCGTGTTAAATACCCGCTACATAATTGGAAAATGTGCCGTTCCAGGCGCATACTCACTGTGGACACGGCGGATTGCGGTTGAATAATTTATGTACATGTGGTTATCAAATATGGTGGGGTTGCCCTGAAAGTGTCATGCTAAACGTACCCACTGGCTTTCGGCCATACTAATTTTTCCGTAACTAACGTAACGCAAGCACGAATGCCAGGACGGGAAAGATTGCGTATGGTATGACTAATGCGCCGTCTAAACGCAGACAGGGTAAGTAGTTGGAAAGCGCTTTGCAATAAGGCGCAAAGGATATCCCCCAAGCCATCGGGCAAGGAAAGATGTGTGATGAAAAAATTGGCGTCCCTGAGCTGTGCGATGCCGGTATCGGTAGCTTGCACTGCAGAGATTTCGCTGACTTTGAGGGAGAGAGGCATGTCTATCACATACGTTGTAGAGATAGAATTTGTGGCACCTAAGATATATCGTATGTCAGCCGTGAAATGACTGAAAAATCCTGGTGCGTAGTCTCTCTAGGAGAGCACCTACCCGACGATCCGTTTATTGATGTACGGGGGATTATAAGCCAGTAAAAGTTAAAACTGTCGGCGTAGATTGTGTTATACCCTATGTTGAATCGATCAACAAGTTGTAGTCTGTGACGTAAAGGCATGCTGAGGAATACTTGATTTTAAAACGAGGTGAATATATAAAACATGAAATAAACGCCGATGTGAATCGGGAGAGAATGAAGTCCCGAAACAAAATCGAGGTGCTTGGATATGGGCTCTACCAAATTGGTAGTACAGAATGATTCGTTCATCACGTCGGGCCACCAATTTGTAGTTATGTCCTGTAGAATTGTAATTTCACTTGTCTTTCAAGTACTTCCATTTCATCAATGTTGTTTCAAACACCCTTATTCAGAATATACTTTTTCCGGCGCGCGTTCCTCTTCTGCTTGATTCTCGTGGTGCTGCGTTATTGCGGTTTGCGATGTACGATGTGGTTAACAGCAAATGACTTTTGTCACCTTTTAAGCTTCGCAAATTTAATTGCTGATCAACCGATACACCGGAGTTGAAACTGAAATTTTTGTCTATGTGTGGTATTTGCATTGGACATTGATTTTCACTTCTCGTGAGTCGTCCTTGTGATTTTTACTATAACATTTTCCTTTTATATTTTTGCATTTATCCACTACATAATTGGTGAGCCCACATTCCACTTTTCGCTCAGAACTCCCTTTATTTTTTCAATTTTGCTATAATGTCGTTTGAACTTAACGAATCGCAATTGAACCTTATCGCAGGCAACACTCCAGCTTTTGACCCAGCTAACCCACACATTTGGTTCATTCAGCTCGAAGGAATGTTTCGTTTTAGACGCATTACTAAACAAGAAACCATGTTTTCCTTCGTGCAATCTCAGCTGCCGTCGTATATAGCGAAAGGAGTTTGAGACGTTTGTGATCCGATGCCAGTAAATTCGCCCTACGACACCCTGAAAGCCGCCGTTCTTAAACGCACTATGGCTTCTGACGAGGCGAGGTTAAAACAATTGCTCGCCGGGGTGGAGCTCGGGGACAGAACTCCATCACAACTTCTACGACACATGCGTTCTCTCGTGGGTAACTCAAAGCTGGATGATTCCGTATTGCAACAACACTGGTTGAATTGTTTACCAGCCAGTACTAAAGCTATCCTTGCAGTATCTGTCGATAAAGTTGGTCTAGACACTCTTGCTGAACTCGCCGACAAAATCCACGAAAGTTTAGGCGGAACCAACGTTAATCAGGCAGCCAAAGCGAGTTACATATCAGAGCTAGAAACCTCTATAGCAACGTTGACCAGAGAGCTCTCATAATTACAGCTCACAATCTCTAACATGGAACGTTCTAAAAACTCCCGATCCTTACTTCATCATCGTTCCAGAAGTAGAAGCCGCTCTCGCCCTCACGATAACAACTGGTTTTGCTATTACCATAGCCGTTTCGGAGACGCCGCGCGTAACTGCCGTCCAGGCTGTAAACACCCTAACGCACACAAAGTCGGGAAACCGGGTTGCCAGTCAGTAATGGCGACAGCTGCTCCTGGCAAACCCACTAGTCGCCTCCTGTATGTATATGATGCGTCGAATAAACTTAACTTTCTCGTGGACACTGGTGCCGAAGTTAGCGTTATACCGCGTAGCTGCGAAAAACGTGACTTACGTCCATCACACTGCAGGCGGCTAACGAATCGAAAAGTTTGACTTACGGTGAGAAACTTTTGAAACTTGACCTCGGACTTAGACGTGCTTTCCCTTTCGTCTTCTTGATAGCCGATGTTCAGAAACCTATCATCGGTATCGATTTTTTGACGAAATACGGTCTCGTAGTCCATCTCCGACACCCACGGATACCTGACAATACTACGTCATTGAACGTGTCAGGTAAACTATGTTCCATCATCTCACCCAGTCCTCGCATATTCGTGCCGAACAGTGCCACATACAGCGACATTCTGCGTGAATTCCCGAACTTGACACGCGTATCGTCATACTCGGAGACTCCCACCCACGATGTTCAACATCACATCGTTACTAAAGGGCCTCCGGTTTTTGCCAAAGCTCGAAGGCTGCCTCCAGAAAAACTGAAAGCAGCAAAATGTGAATTTGAACATATGGCTGCGTTGGGCATAATTAGACCGTCAACCAGTCCGTGGGCATCGCCGTTACATATGGTCGCCAAGAAGAACGGCGATTGGAGACCTTGCGGAGAATATCGTGCGTTGAAAAGCGTTGCCCAGCCCGACCGCTACCCTATTCCGCACATACATGATTTTTCGCTAAGCCTCGACGGAAAATCTGTTTTCTCCAAATTAGACCTCGTACGTGCGTATCACTAGATCCCCATGGCACCTGACGACATTACAAATACTGCTGTAATAACATCATTCGGCCTTTTCGAATTTCTTCGTATGCCATTTCGTTAACGAAATGCAGCACAGTCTTTCTAACGGTTCATGGATCACGTTCTTCGTGGTCTTGACTTCGTCTTTGTGTATATCGACGACGTGCTAGTCGCTAGTTCATCACACGAAGAACATGCACGACACCTCCGCAAAATCTTCCAACGTTTTGCCCACTACGGTGTTACTAACAATCCCGACAAATGCGTCTTTGGCCAGTCGACCATTGATGTTTTCGGCCATAGGATTGACAGTGATGGTATAAGCCCGTTACCCGAAAAAACGCAGTCAATAATTGAATACCCAATGCCCCAATCCGTTAAAAGTTTACGTCGATTTCTCGGCATCGTTAACTACTACGGAAGATTTATCCCCGACGCCGCCAACATACTTCATCCACTTACTGATTTGCTCAAAGGAAACCCCAAAAATTGTCAATCACTGCTGCTGCAGAATCTGCTTTGGTCAAGGTTAAAGAACTTCTGAGCAACGTTACCGCTTTGAGTCACTTGAGAACTGACGAAAACGCACACATGGTTCTGAAAAGCGACGCCTCACAAGCTGCAGTCGGAGCCGTCCTACAACAGGAATTCAACGGGAACATTCAACCACTATCCTTTTTCTCGCGGAAGTTGCAACCAGCTCAGACTAAGTATAGTACTTTCGGACGCGAACTCCTCGCAATTTACCTAGCTATTAAACACTTCCGTCACTTACTTGAAGGACGTAACTTTACCATCTTTACCGATCACAAACCAATCATTTATGCTTCCCGTTCTCCGACAGACAGACACTCGCCCAGAGAAATCCGTCAGCTTGATTTCATCGCACAGTTTACGACAGATATCAGACATATCGACGGTGATCGTAACATTGTTGCTGATGTTTTATCACGTTGTTCCATCCATGAATTGATCAACCCAGTACTCGATCTCAGAGAGCTCGCAAGTCACCAGGAAAACAATCCCGAATTCATCGAAATCGTTGCCAATAAATCTCTGAAATTCGCACTTTTGCCGCTACTCGATTGTGATGCCAAGATCCATTGTGACATATCGACCGGTAAGCCGAGACCTTTCGTCCCGCAAACATATCGCCGGAAGATCTTCGATCACTTTCACGGATTGTCACATCCGAGTATTCGTTCAACTGTGAAAATCATAACAGAACGATTAATTTGGCAAAAGTTGCAACGTGAAATCCGTCATTGGGCCAAACACTGTGTAGCTTGCCAACGCAGCAAAATTCATCGACATATCCGTGCCCCTTTCAGCACATTCCCTGTACCCGACGGTCGATTCAAGCATATCCAGCTGGATATTGTTGGTCCTTTACCCGTTTCCCGAACTTATAGCTATATCTTGACATGCGTTGATAGATACACTCGCTGGCCTATAGCTGTCCCAGTTCGTGACACCTCCACAAATACCATCGCACGAACATTCGTCGATTCATGGATATCCATTTTTGGTGTACCCGCTACTATTACCATCGACAGAGGATCGCAATTAACAAGCGCTTTGTTCCGTGAACTGAACTGTTTACTAGGATGTGATCATGTGCGTACTACTGCATATCATCCTACAGCCAACGGTCTAGTCGAACATTTTAATCGTCAATTGAAAGCTGCTATTACCGCTTGTTCTGGAACAGAGTGGTCTAAATGTCTTCCTATCATACTTCTCGGTATAAGAAACACCGTTAAAGAAGACATCGGTTGTTGCCCCTCAGAATTGGTATTTGGTACAACACTGAGACTGCCTGGCGAGATGATACTGGATACCCGCACTACTGGTGAAATCGACCCAGGATCTTACTGCTCGAGACGCAGGAAACACTTCCAGGCCATCAAACCAGTACCGACCCGCGTCGCTGACCGCCCTCCATTCATCCACAACGACCTCAAAAATTGTTTCTATGTCTTCGTTCGAGTTGTTGCTGTCAGAAAGCCATTACAAACCCCGTACGAAGGACCATTTAAAGTAATCGACCGCAAACTCAAATATTTCGTTTTGTTACGCAACGGCGGTGAAGACACAGTTAGCATAAATCGCTTAAAACCTGCATACATCGAGGAAAAACCGTCACAAGAAGCTACCCCTGCGATTTCACCTACACAACCTATGAATAACAATGACGTTACATCCAAGCGACCCTCACCTATCCTGTCTACCCCTTCATCTCGTCAAACACGTGCCAGCCGTAGAGTGAGGTTCCCCGCAAGACTGGTTGAATACATACCATAGACGGTGTATCGAGCGTTCATCCGTTGACTCACGCTCTAGGGGGGAGTTCTGTAGCAACCTGTATTTTCACTTTCTCTCCAATTGTTTTTTGTTTCATTCGATGCTTGCTTTAATCAACAATTTGTACATACTTATCTTTGTATCATTTTCACTCATTAACTTAGAAGTTATCGTTTTGTTCCGATAATCGATATTGCCATATCGATCTATCGATTTCTTCTTGTCCTATTCACTCATAGACTATTGATCTTCTGTTTCGTTAAATGAGTTGTCGTTACTCATCCTTTGTATCGCATTCTGTAAATAATCATTAATTAACAATATACTTTCGTCCGTGCGCGTTCGTCTTCTGCTTGGTTTGCTGCTGCTGTATTGCTGCGTGTTTGTGAATCACGACGATTAACAGCAAAATTGACGTGTCGCCACATCTTTCAGCTTCGCCAATTATAATTGCCGATCAACGCGACGCACCGGAGTTCGGAGCTGGAATATTTTGTGTGGATATTTGCATAGGACATTGAAATTTCACTCTCTGTGAGTTGGTTTCTTTGTCCATTTTTACTGTAACATTTTCCAGTTATATTTTTGCACTTATCCACTACAGGTTTACGAAACCTGCGACTTTACCGTTCAATGAAACAGACAGTACAAGACGTTTGGAAATCTCTCAGCAAGGGAGCTTACGTCACCATAAACATTCATATCATCGGTATATGTAGACAATCCAAAAGAAGTAGACGGTCGGTATTTAGCTGGGTCACTGGTTTTACCACCCTTATAAATTTGTTTGACAATGGTATTTTTTCAATTTTGTAGTAATCTAGTCAACCTTTGGGATAAACTAAAGAATAGCGCCAGTGATTTTTGTATGACAACCTCCAATGCATTTGAAATCATCCGGTTTATTCCATTAAGACCAGGTGCTCAGATTTTATTGAGTCATAAAAGTAATTACTGCACCATGTCTAGTAAGATCATGATATCCGTCATTCCGGTGCAGCTCGCTTGAAGCAGTAGAATTAAAAACGTCTCCTTGGTGTAAGCCGAAATGTACTTACCGGCAAGAAATAATGTTTTACGTACATGTTCATGTTCAGTCGAACCTCTCATAGATTTTAATCGAGGTAATTTTTTCTACTTTTACGTACTTGCACTTGTTGCGGAATACTTTGTAGGCTTAAGCATCATCGGGGTGTTCGCTGGAGGAGAACATCCGCCATAACCACTTTCTTAAATTTATGTGTTGTTGGCCATCGATTAACATCACAATCGCAAAACTTTTTATGTTCTACAGCTTTTACAATGACAAAATATTCCGAATCTGGAGATACAATCTCTCCCGCAGAGCTTGCAACGATAGGCAGAACTCGGTCGTTGGGCGTCAGTTGCACTCTGTCGGTGTACTCCGTTTTCCGCAGCCAAGAGCTGTATCTGCTCCTCCCCAGCTTCCAGACGACGCTTTACACAATGCCACCAAAGTGAGCAGACACGGGCAAGTTCTTCCCAACTCACGGATCAAGGCCAAGAGCTTTCATATCTATTTTTGCGAATCTCTTTGTAACGCAAATGCTGTCTGCCCTATGGTTGACTTCCTGATTGCAATTCATTGTAGAGTAGATCTTTCGGAATACGACCATTTTCCGTTCTGTAGACGTGGCTAAGCCACCGCAGGCTACGTTGTCATTGTAGGGTGAACATGCTCTGTAGACCAGCTTTTGAAAGCACTTCAGCATTAGTCACTCTGTCCATCCACGATACATTCAAAATACGACGGATGCTTCGTAGATGGTGTATCGACTAATGTCGTTAGTTAACGCGTAGATCCCCCGTCCCTAGTTCGACAAATTCAGAACCACGATTTGGGTTTACTACGGTACTGTAATTAATGACAGTTACAATAATAATGGTATACAAACCTCAATTATATCGGAACGCACCGGTACAATGGAGTCAAATCTCCAGCAATAATAGATTCAATGAAAATGACGACCTGACGCATGAAAACTAGAAATAGTTAATTTACCAATGTTGTCGTCCAAATTTCTGTATCAAACAACAAATGACACACAAATTGGTGTCCAAATTGAAACAATAAAATGAGCCCAAATACCACGTGCAAAATATGTGGAATTTGATGGCAGCCAAGCAAAATCAATTAGTTCAACAAAACAAAAAATGTGTACAAGTGGATCGAACAGTATCAAAAATGTATACACAAATAGGTAAAACCGTGAAGAAATAAGAAAAAATCAATTTGTTTAAATAGAAAAATAAGAAGGAATTTTACACAAATTTCTTGTCATTTACACTGCCCGCCAAATTCCTTCTAGAGCTAACTTCTGAGTGAACAAACTGATTGGTTCCACCTTCCTAACTACCCGACCCTGAATAAAGCAGAATGGCAATGACTCTATTTAGTGGCGAGTCACACACGCCACGTCGCATCGCCATCATTGGACACATGTGGCTTTTTATAGGGAAATAGTTTGCCGGACTAAAACCCACCACGTCCTCAGGTTCTGCCGTTCTCCCTTTAAGAAGTTTTAGCTAGCCCGTGAAGAATTAAGAAAAATCAATTTGTTTAAATAGAAAAATAAGAAGGAATTTTACACAATTTCTTGTCATTTACAGATGGAAAGCATTCAGCTGATGCTCATGTCTTGCGTGGGTAGTCCAGGTTTCATTGCCCTACAGTAAAGCATTTAGTAGGCACGCGCTGTATACCATCATCTTTGTCTTTACAGTCAACTTGCGGTTTATGAAAACACGAGAGTTCAATCAGAATGAAATGACAGCTGCTCTGCCAATCTACTTATCAGTCTCCGTGTGCAGCAAGAGTTCATCCGCAATGGTTGAACAAAAATATGTGAAATGAGGTATTGGTTCAAGCTCACTGGAGGAGATATAATCCCTTGTCCAACGACTTTGCTCTTGCTCATGCTGATTGTTAGACCAAATTCTTTGTATGCAGACAAAAAAGTCCATTTGCGACTGGAGGTGTTTTTAGGATGGAGCAATAATGACTGCATCGTCGGGAAACAGCATGTCGCTAATTGGCACATCTCGTGCCATTGTTTGTGCTCTCAACTGCATAAGTGCTGTCAGTTCTAGCCATAACGCGTGCTTCGGAACCAGAGCAAACAAAATGCCTAACAGCGTTTGAGCAAGGACAAATCCTTGTTTGAGGACTCGGCTAATCTAAAGTCTTCTGAACTGAAACTGTTGTAATGGTCTGAGCCCTCCGTACCTGAGTGGAAAGAAACAACCAGTTTAAGCAGTCTTTGGGGCAGCCTATCAGATCAAGCATTTTGAAAACACTCTATCAGCTGACTAAGTCGAATGCCTTCGTTAAAAAACAGCGTATTATTGCATACGCTGTTAACGACACTTTTCTTGAAGTCGCCTCAGTAGAAGATCATGCCAACAGTTGTTATTCACCTGCGGAATCCACATTTAGATTCGAAATAAACTCAATCAGTTATAACTTGTAACCGGATATGTAAGACTTGAGCAAACAATTGTCTACAACACTCCGTAGGGATATTGCTCTTTAATTGTTGCAGTCGCCTCTATCACTTTTATTCCTAAAAAGCGTGATGATCTTCGTGTCTCGAATCACTTGTGGGACATACTCCTCCTGCCAGCACCGAATATGCAAGTGGTGAAGAAGTTGTGATAATGCTGCCCTACAGCATTTGATAAGCTCAGGTGGAATTCCGTTGTAACTATAGGCCTTCACATTCGTTAAGAGATCGATCGCCCATTTGAGCTCATCAAGAGTAAAGAAAGTATCTAGATGTTGAATGGTTGGCAAGCGCTCAACATTTTCAATTACACGCAGTGAAGCCGTACTTTCCCTAGAGTAGAGTGAGTAAAAGTGCTCTACCCATCATTCTATTTGATGAGTTTTTATCGACAATCGGGTTAGCAGATACAGGCCTAATAGGAGCTGTTTTAAAATTGTTTTGACCAATCGCTCTTTTGATCCCATCATACATACCGTGACAATTTACAGATGTTTAGATACTGAGGCTAATTTCAGTCTAATAGTTATTTGCACGTCGTCTTGCAGTCTGTTGGACTTTATTTCTAGCTGCTCTTAGAAGTTGTAACTTTTCATCAGTTGTAATGCCTTTGAACCTCAAGAATGCTGATCGATTCTCATCCGACACATGAGTCATCTCAGAAACTTTTGTTTCGAACCAGTCGCTCGTTTGATCTTTCATCGGAACGTAAGTGGAAAGTGCGACTCGTCACATGCAGCTTATTAGCGATTTACAGTGTTTTGCAGCCGATTAGAAAGGGGATATCATTGTTGAACTCGGCTGTGAAGGCTTTTGCAAATCGCGCAGCTAGATTAGGTTTGCAAATGAGAGTGACGTCTATCATTGGCTTAGCAAACAATTTAGTGCGGTGAAATCTCGACTGTGGAAGCTTCATTTTTGCACAGACCAGTGAATAATCAATGTCGCAGTTTGCGCTTTGATATGATCTGGTGTGGAGTACGCTTTCTATATTAGTGCGTCTAACAAGAATTAGATCAAGCAGACAAATGTTTGAAGCAAGGGTGTTTGCAAGAGTCATTATACTGTAATTTTATTTGAAAGAAAGTGTTACTAACACGAAAACTGAATTGTGTGCATATATCTAAAAGGCGTTGTCCATTTTCATTGGTTTTACCAACTCAGAAACATCCAAAACAGTTTTGCCAAGACTTTTAATCTGCACAATCTCGGCAATGTAATCACCCAATACCACTACTGCCACGTTTTTCAGAACTATTGTGAGGTCATTATAAGAAGAGTCTTTTTCAGCAGGCTTCGCAAAGCGTCGGTGCATAGGCGTTGACCAACGTAATGGTACCAGTCATGCACTTCAGATTTAGAGTTTAAATCCGTTTTCTCCTGCTGCTGCTAAGTTCCACTTCTTTGAGTTGGCAGTTTCACACGGCAAACCCAACTCCATGCAGTTGACGCTCATCATAACCCCTTTCTTTCCAAAAAATGTTGAATTTCTTTCTGTTGGCTTACCAGTGTCTAGTAATCGCGTCTCTTGCAGCGCAGCCAGATCGATCTTAAGCCTTTTTAGCTCATTGTTAATCATGGCTGATTTACTTACGCCTCTGATATTCGAGACTTCGTCATGAAATCAAGAAAGCATAGACCGGACGTTCCAGGTTTCCAGTTTTAGAACTGAACTTTGTTGTTTAATAATTCGTTCCGCTGGTACGAAAATATACAGTATGCTTGTCAGTTGATTCCTGATCCCCGTGCACCCAATCAGGGTAGCAGACTGTGGCGAGACGACAAATTATTGACTGTGAGCAGCCCAACTTGAATACGGCTCCGAATTGTTCCTTGAGGTTGACTTCTAAAGCCCTTTCCATGATCGGAAATAGCAACATGGCATTGGAGGTTTGAGAAAAGGGTTTTTCTTTCCCGAGGTTGACCGTCTTTATGGATTTACGAGCTCTACCTGACAAAGGCATGGTGGCTTTTGGGCGCCAGACATCCGCCTTCGGCATTTCTCCTGACATTGATCAGCATTCTGATCTTGTGATGAAAGATTTCATTGCGTGGTAATTCCAAAAATGTATAATAAAAAAATTTATTCTTGGAAACCCAAGGCATGTTAAACATGGTCAATATGTTACTGATCTATTGATTCTTGACGTTCGTTTGCTCGAAGGACATTCAGGGCCAGCTCATGCTCTTAGCGTCCTGCGCAGGACATTTTGGCATATCAGTGGACTGTCATCCGTAAAGCGAGCACTTTGAAAATGCTTCATCTGCAAAAAGTTAGAAGCCAGACCTGAAGCTCAACTGATGGCTGATCTTCCTTTAGATCACGTTGCCACAGGCGCTTACCTGTATGTTAAAGTGGTTTTAGTTTTTGGACCGTTTGAAGTAAAGCGAGGTCTGTGAAAAAACTTTATGGAGGTCTGTTTCCTTCAATTACAATCAAGCGCAGCTTATATAAAAGTAGCACATTCGGATACGGATAGCATTTATTTTTTTGATGGCTTACTTTCGCTTCATTGGTCGTCGAGGTTAACCCCAACTCGTTTATTCAGATAACGGTTCCAACTTCATCCCTGCTGAACGAGAGCTGGGTATGAGGTTAAATGAATTGGAAAGTAACTGTCTATCTGATAGGCTAGCTTTTTATGAGTAATAAATGAGTTTCAACCCTCCATAATCTAGTCATAGATGTGGTGTGCTTCGACTTTTCCATGCATACAACAAACACCATCCGACGAGAATAAGCAAACCGACTTGATTGAATTTGAGTGGATCTGAAAAACAGACTGCTTGTTCCTTGTTCTTCAGAAGACAACAGCTCTTTTTTCTTCGCCCCAACGACTTGTTGGTGAATCGCTCAAAAGATGGAATGGGTTCTGAAGAAAATTTCGTTGACAGTTCCAAGAGTAATTGGAAACAATCGCTGCACTTGGCGAACGTCATTTGGAGGCGTTTGAAGTCAGAGTATCTACCACTGCTACAGACAAGACAGAAGTGGATCCATCGTAAACGTAATTCCCGTGTTGGGGATATTTTAATAGTGAACAGTGTTGAAGCTCAGATGCGTGTTTGGCCACCAGCTATTGTTGTGGATATTTACGTGGGCGAAGATAATCTAGCCAGGACTGTTGTTGTTCTTACAAATAATGGTTTGGTTAACAGTGATATACAGTAAAATTGTCTCCTGGAATGAACTCAAGTAGACGAAGGCGCGTAGGGTGGCGCTGCGGCGCAAACAAGGCTGAGTTCAACTTATTCAGCGGCTAAGATGAGTACCATGGTTGATACTGCACATTCCAACTGGAAACGATGGAAACAAAAAAATCACAAAAGGTGCGATCCCCAGCGATTACAGAAATGCTGATTAAATACTGTCCGGATTGATGGAGCCCTATCTACTGAAGCAAGAAATGACATTCAGTTGGGTCAATCGAGCACAAAGCCACCTCAATTGACACCTGTGGGTGGACTGTAGCCAGATAAAGAAATCTATTTGGTAAAAATGTTAATTCGATTTGCACCTCTCAACCAGGAAAGGCCGATATGCTACGTAACTTTTCAATAAACAGAAAGTTGCCGACTATTCCGGAGTAGGCACGACAATGGCGGTTGTCTCAGATAATATTATTACACGGCATCCATCTTTACTTAGCATGACTGTTTTTGGATGCTTCTATGCTAATGTCCAATGCTTGATTAACAAATTTTCCGAAATTGTGGCAAGGTGCGTGACAAAATAACCTCAGTTAATTGCTTTACAGAAACTCTGCTTAACCCGGAAGACTACACTCGCGCGTTTGAGATTACTGAAATGCTTTTGCTCCGCCACTACCGTGCATCAGGTGGAGGAGTTGTTGCACTCTATTATGATCAGAGATTCAAATGTAAAGAACTCACAGATTCGGACTTGGTGCTTCAGGACACGCGATGGTCCTTGTTGATAACGAGCAGAGCGAACAAAAGATACAACAAAAATTATCAGAATTCCATGCCTATCTAAATTATCAAAAGCACTAAGTTTGATTAACGATTTTCAAATTGAAGGCATCGGAGTGAAACAGCAGTGGTCTAGCATTTTGACCGAGCTTAACCGGGAAATCAACTCTAACTCAGCATTCGTACATAAACAGTGTTGAAATGCATTCAGGTTTGAAATCCGCAGTCGCGCTCGGAAATGGATTAAAATTAGATATATGATATTGAGAAACCATCGCTGCCATCCAACGAAACCACATGGGAGAACTTTCGAACACTTAATAACCTGCAGACAAAATACAGTATCAAGCTGATATAATGTCTTAAATGAGCGGAATCCGAAGCTTATTTACTATATTGTGAACAAGCAGTGTTCAGTGAAACCAGGAGTTTAGGACTTAGAGACGTCCACTGAAATGACCACAAATGCAGCTTACACGATGGATGTTCTGCTATATTATTATGCTACTCTATTTTCTTCGAAAGAAAGCTTGGATGTACAACATCATCCAGAAATAACGCATTCTGTACCATTGGACACAATAACCATTACCAAATAAAAGATGCTGGGAACTCTACTATCGGTGAATCCCAGAATATTCTCTAGTTATGATTAAATTACCCCCAAGCATTGTGCACAATTTCTATGCGGAAATCTGACTCCGTTGTTCTGTGAATCACCGCCCCAAAGTGTCATACCGAAGGAATGGAAATTCACTAAAATCTCCCCGATTTACAAAAGCCTTCAGATCCCGTTCAGATCCTATTACCTTGTCCTCTGTATCCAAGCTGCTCAAAACGATCGTAGCAAGCAAACAGAACAATTACCTTGAATAAAATATTCTATTTTCGGGAGCGCTACACGGTTTTTGAAATGGATACTCCGGCCTTACTAAAATTTCCATTACGCTTGACGTTTGGACTCGATCAGTAGATGTTAGGGATACCATCAATATATGTTACCTCGATAAGTCGAAGCATTGGTCCGCGTAAACCACAGTATACTCTTGCAAAAGCTGGAACGTTGTTATATCACTGGCAGACTATTAGCCTGGTTGCAAAATTATCTGACTGATCGGCTTGTTCCAGTCTCCGTGGACGGTGTTTCACCGAAGTCGGTAGCCGTGAAAATTGGAGTGCTTTAGGGATCCGTCTTCGGACCAATTCACTTCGCATCTTATGCAAATGACATACCGTGTCTCATCAAGTGTAAGATCGTACTGTTCGCGGTCGATATAAAAGTGTGGTGGAGGACAAATAAGTCGGAAGAATGCGAACTGCTACATAAGGATCTGGACAACCTCCAATTTCGGTCCCAAAAAGGATCACCTATTTTTCAATTCCCAAAAGTGTCATATGTTAAACCTTGGAAAATATGTGGAGTTTCAGTATTTTCTTGGTACAAAGCCTCTCGTGGACCATGGAACAACACCCAATGGATGTCAAGCCACTGCAAATCCGTCTATCGCAAAAAATCACAGAAATTGTCACTCCTAAAGAGAATTTTCGGCAGTTTCTCAAAACAGACAATTCCATGTATTATAAATACTTAAACCAGACCTACGATGGAATATGCAGCTTAAGCATGGTCGCCATTGATTATAAAACATGTTTCGAATTTGCAATGAATATACCATCAAGCTACCAAACTTATCACCGGAATCAGCCTGAAACCATACAATGTGCGAATCAAAACCCTGAATGTATTTGATTATCCACGTCGTCGTCTCCAAATGGATATGATTTCGGTTAATAATATTTCGCATACTGCAAATCACCCTCTACAATGATTATTTAATCGACGGGCTCGTACAAGAAAACAGCACACACAATTATTTTAACTGTCCTTCACTGGCGACTCAACTGTATACGTCATTTTTGCCGTGTGAGTTTGTTTTATTTGAAACAATCTACCTGATTATGATGTAAACTCAACAAATTAGCAGATTTTCAAGAGAAGACTTGAGGCCATTTTGACTCTTAACCCGTGTGACTTCCCACCAATCGAGAACATTTTTGCCATTCGGATTGTTGCCTGATTCTTTAACTGATCATTAAGTAACCAAATCCCGTTATTGCTTGTTATATTATTCGTAGTTCCCATATTATTCTGTTTTTTTCTTAAGCTGTAAGCTCTTTAGATCATTAAAATTGAATTGAATTGAATATATCCACGTAAAATACTAATTCCAAGAACTCCGAGAATATGTATTGATCAACGTCCTTCGGGACAAGATGAAATAGGTAGCAATTAGCAGTCAGTATACGATAGAAGAAGTAAGTCCACAAACAACCGATACAACCACGGTAGAAGCAGAAATGCGTTCGGAGAAAGTGTAAATTGTTATTATTATTTGTCGACAATTTATAAATGTTATTAAACAGATGAATAACGTTTACCGAGGTAACGAGCAAAAAATCAATGCGATTTCATTCGATTAGACATGCAACATGCATAACTCTCTCACCTTTCGGTGATGAGACATCTCCCATCTTCCATTCACAGTTACACACGCCTGTGTTACTTAAGAATCAATCCTGGTAGTGGTGGGTGTTTTCAAGCACACCTCCGAAAGAATCTGGGCACTCGTTTCGACTTGGTCGACTATCGCCCCGTGATACTGATACTGATACTGATACTGAACTATGAGAAATCGATAGATCAATATGGCGCTATCGGTAATCGAAATGAAACGATAATGTGTAAGATAACAGTTCAGTTCAGTTCAGTTCAGTTTGCACAGGACGATATGTGGCAGAGTCGCCAATCGATTAGAATGATACAAAACATGACAAAGTACAAATCACCGGTAAAGAGAACCCCTACCTTAATTTTCGGACATACACAAACAACCGTATACCGTCGAAGTCAATCTGGGCGCGTGATTGGCTTTCAGCCACCGACAGCCTTGTAAAACTTGAACTTGAACTTGCTTTGCAAATTTAACGCCGCGGGATTCGAACTTCCTTTACGTTGGCACACATCTGTGACATTTTGTAGCTTTCCGCTATTTTTCTACACTAGGATTATGTAGCGCTTCTTGTTCATCACGAAAAATCGTATGCGTGTATAGGCGTACCTTATTTATTAATTTCTTTTGTGGTTGCTATTGTCGAGTTGCTTTTCTTATTCAATAGTTTATAGTTTTATTGTTACAATATAATTATTATTACAATATACGATGCAATTATATGTAAAGCATAATAGTACAAATTGCGTATAAAATGACGGCGCTCTGTTTTTATAATGTAATTTACACAGTCTAAACCATCATGAGCTCTTTCATGTTCTTGCATTAATTACCCATTATACTATATATCAGTTTAGTTCAGTTTGCACAGGACAGTATGTGGCTAACAAGCCAATCGAGCGTCCAGAATTTCTTTCGGTGGAAAGCTGCAGAGAAGCACCCACCACTGCCAAAACGTTTATTCTTTTTGTCTATTTGAAATCTTCGCCGATCGCGAAGCCAAGAGATTATCCGGGTTGAACTTAGGAAGCACCGCGTTATAGCCGATGCTGGAAAAAGAAAAAGCAGTTTCTCTTCACCAGCACGGTGAGAGGTCAGCTGAAGTAGCATTGTGTATAATAAAATAAAAAAACAGAGAACTCTAGCCCTCACTTTATTTACGGGATAACGCTAAAAGATGAAAAACCTAAGCTTGTATAGCAATTAAGGAGAGTATTCAGGAAACAACTTACCCCAGTTGCGGTCCAACCCCTGCTTAAAACTAGACACGGTACTGCAGGATATAAGTTCTTCTGGAAGAATGTTCCAGAAGTTAACAACCCTAAGGCTGAAAAAGTGTTTCCTGGAGTCTAGCCGACATCGTTTCTTAGCAATTTTAAGTGAGTGGCCCCGGTGCCCAGCTCGGGGCTTAAGGTAAAGAAGTCGTTCATTTGCACGCCACTCAAACCCTTCAAGATCTTAAAGGTTTCTATTAAGTCACCTCTTAAACGACGGCGCCTAAGGGAGAAAAGATCGAGAGACATTAGGCGCACAGCGTACGGTTTCCCTCGCTGACCTTCAATCATGCGAGTTGCGAGGCGCTGTACACTTTCAAGTCGAAGGATGTCCTTTTTGTAGTGAGGACACCACGCCTGAACACAGTATTCAAGATGCGGCCGAACTAATGCCTTGTACAGTGGCAGGAATACATCGGGTCTTCTGCTCGATAGGCCTGGGCCTGGGCAACCTGATAGTATCTTAGCCCACGTGCAGTCTCTGACTGTACGGCACTTTGCCTGGATCAGGCTTGTGCTTTCATACATACTCGATAGCACTGATTTCAGCCGAAAAAGTACCTTGCGTGCACGCTGAGCCGCAGCGGCACATTGGTCCTCCCACTCACATATCCATAAACGACTAACACTTTTTCCAGTCTTTTCTCCCCAGCTTACAAGCATCAACGTTGCTCACGCCAAAGCAACCGTCCGCAAGTCCGTCATGCACTGGAGGACGTGGTGGGAATGTGTCTTGGGCTGACACTTCTCCCTATAAAAAGCCACAAATGTCCAATCAAGGTGTATGCTATACGCGAACATGGCCCGCTATAAGGCCTATTTGCCTCCGTTTTTCTCTCATCATGTATGCTTTTTAGCACGCTTTGTGCGACCCTCTGTACACACCACCCAGTGGTTTCTTACAAGCTATCAGCTTTTATTACAATAAAACTATTGACTATTGACCGTCGTCTAGGCATAGACAACCTGACAGTATTTTAGCCCACATACGGTCTGTGACTGTGCGGCAATTCGCCTGAATCAGGTTTGTTCTGTCATTCATACATATCGTCGTCTCGGACATCCCGGGTGATGAATGGGCTTGGTGGTAAAATAATCGTCGTTTTAAATCACCCCAGTTTGACACAGGGGCAAGCTATTGTTACTTGTATCTGCCTAGTGTTATACAACTTCCCAATGCTTTTAAGCAGTAAATTATCCGCGAGTTGCTTGATTTCAGATTTTGTTGCAATAATATCCGGAAGCGCATTCCACAGGTTAACTGTTTTTGAGAGCGTGGATATTTATGTATGGCGTAAGGTCTTTTACGTTTGAGCTTTAGAGCATGGCCACAGTATTTGAGCTTCCTACTAGAGGGAAAATCTCGTGCACATCGTCGCCATGTGCTCCTTGTAATATCCTACGAGTTAGCATCAAATCCTAGCACACGTGCCGAATACTTAGCGATATGAGATTGAGGTCTTGAAATTGTTTTCACATAAGGAATGGATTTCAATCCTTGTACTCTTTTAGTCACTCGCCGTTGCACTTTTCCAGCTGGTCACGTTCTTCCTTAGTTTGTGGAAAGGTTGCTGGCAAACCATAATCCCAAGCCGGTCTCACGTATGTGGAAATAAGGATGCGTAACATATTGGGCGTAATCACCAAGGTATGGTATGGTATGAAAGCATAAGCCTGATCCAGGCAAAGTGCCGCACAGTCAGAGACTGCACATGGGCTAAGATACTGTCAGGTTGCCCAGGCCTAGACAGATATGAGGGGGAATCGAAATGGTAATGAGACTCCAGCTTGTTTCCTCATGCATCTCACTACTGTCGGCCAATCAATTTAGCACGATGTTAGCCACAGCACAGAAGTGCTGCATGATTGCACACCCGTGCAACTGACTAATTGCCCATCAGGCGCATTTTCAGCACCAATTTTCTATTTGTATCATCCTTGGATTTATGCGACCATTTCACAATTTTACCCAGACCGCGTTCAATATTAACCAGTTTCAGTTGATAATCGCCGAGGAAGTACGTAACTACAAGCGTGCTTGGCCCAAAATGTATCTTTGTGCATTTCTGTCGGTTGATAGAAAGCTGCCAGTTTACCATCCCATCAAACAATTTGTTCGATCCGCTTTGGCCGAGAACAGATCTCTGGTAACCAGGTTATACTTGACTCGTGTATAACGGTCAGTAAAGACATTTTAAATCCAATTTAGAACAAGTCATTACACAGGTAGAGCACGAAGCTTGAGCAGCAAACGCTTGAATGGGATGCGGTCAAGCTTTTAGTGAAGTCAATATGGACAGTGACTACCGGGTGGCCTAGATCCAGTTCAGCACATCAGTGCTCGCGATCAGTGAAGAGATTTGATGCAAATGATCGTTTATTCGTAAAGCCATACTGGGCAAATGTTAACTGACTATTTCTTTCCAGAGTTTTTATAACTACCGAAGTGAGGCTAGCCCGTCAATATTTAGCAGGATGATTGGTTTCACCGCCCTTATAAATTGAATTCACACTGCTATATATCCTGTCGTTTGGTTACCTACCACACTTCAGGGATAACCGAACGATCCGAGCCATTGGTTTCTGTATAATATCTGTCAAAGCCTTTAAAAGCATCGGGTGTATCTAATCTGGACCAGTCATTGATTGTAGGTCAAGTTGTTCAAGTAAATACTGCACCATGTCTGGCGCTACTCTCGGTAAACGTAATGAAAAATGTATCTCCCATGTAATTAGCGCTGTACTAAAAGAATTACTGCTTTATATTCATCTTCATTTTCATGCAAGCCTCCCAGAGCTATCAAGCAGGGTACCCGTGGAGAAGCGAACAAATGTTTCAGCACTAACTTGGATTCATATACCAAGCCATTTTCGTAATTCTCCCATTTTCTCTTTAAGTGGTTACATGGGTTACGGCTAACCTTGTAGGCTTCATAATCACTTGAGCATCCGCTAAAAGAGAATTTACGCCATAACCGCGTTCTTTTCCTCATGTGTTTACAAATAATATTATCAAACCATGGCGGGCTCTTGACAGGGTATCTTTCATTCATCAACGGGGCGTGCCTTCCAAGCTATCTGAGTTTACACAAAAGTTCAACAAACAGGTATCAACATTCGTTGACTGCAAGAGTGATTGTACTCTTTGTGTTTCATTTGCACTAGTTTCTCCGGGCGTTTATTCGTTTTCTCGGTTGTAAACCCTTATTCCACGGATATGCAATCGTGCAGTACTTCTGTTCTGTGCAGCTAGTGCCATATTAAATTGATTTTCCAACAGCAGTGAGCCGAATGCGGAAACACGCTTGAGTCTCACTACCATTTCTATTTTCATTGTTCCTGCCTGCCTATGCCCGGACGATCTGCAGTATCCTAGCTCACGTACAGTCCCATCATCATCATTGTCAGCATTATATTGGTAACAAGTATCAAGTGCTTAAATGTCATACTACCATGACATAATAAATAAGTGTAAAAGATATGGGGAAGTGTGAAACCTAAAACGCTAGCGAACCTAAAAACGATTAGGCACAGGCACTCGGATGAAGTGTCTACAGACGAATCAAACTTACTTTACTTTTGTGCGACTATCTCCTCCCGGCTTCGTTTACGTCACGGATTGCAGCCACTCACGCTCGGCGGTTAGAAGCGAGACCCGCGCAGATTTTAAGCCAGGTCCGGTCCCACGTGCGCCATCCATAAATCGATCGTAGACCAAGGAGCTCCACATTCGATCTCACGGTGGCGAGCCAAGTCTTCACTTGTCTTCCGCGCAGGGTGTCGGCGATAGTGGCAGGCCCAGAGTTATAATTTGCCTTACACCAGATGCTTTCAGCATTTCCAGTGTCCTGTTGAAACCTCGGCTAATAAATCCACGATAACCTTTTATTAAAGCGATATTGCATTAAGTGGCCAAAGAAACACAATGAATCAACATTTGGGTCAATTGGTGACACAAATCAAAACCCAAAAAGCGCTGCAATGTATGTTTAGCGATGCTGACGCACTTTTCGGTAAGCCGAAAACTATGCTCATATCTATGTTTATTTTTCTGCAACCGGACAGTTGACATCTGTACAGCACAGTTTTACGAAATTACGCTCGTGCGCACCTAATCTCACGATTTCTCGTGATCACTGGTGTGTGGAACTTCATATGGGCCATCCAATATTCGTGGCCTTCATTGATTTTAGTAAGGCTTTTGACCGTGTCCCATTCAAACGTCTATTGCTCAAGCTCCGTGCTATTGGTGTAAAGGGACCTGTTCTAAATTGAATTGAAGGTTTTCTAACTGGCCGTTATGTATCAGTTATGATTGAATCAAACAAACATTGAGTTAAAAAAAGACTGATTTCCTGAAAATTAAGCTTTATTCGATTCATATTTGAAGTAGTATAGCTGCAAAAGAGAGTATAGGATTATGAGATGAATAAGGAACAAAACACAATCATGACAACATCATTCGATGTTAACGGAGTTACACCACTCCAGTTTTTCCAGGGTTCATTTCTCGGCCCGCTACTTTTCAAAGTGTATGTAAAAGATCTGCCATGCAATTTTGTGTCTGTTTGTTTTTTGTTCATCAAATTTAATATAATAATATACCTGATAAAAGATTTGGACACATAATAAAATACACTGGCGCCACTGACTTCGGTTTGCAGCCATATCTCGTAAGGTGTCCAGCCAACTATTAGCTGGAGCTTTTGGTCTCCACCCCGGCAAGCGAATACGTCCCACAAAGCCTAGCGCTACTACGTGTTTCTTCATCCCAACGCGCCACGCCATGGACTGGCTACACCATCGTTTCTCCCAGCTTCTGCCAGGCTCTGCGAATAAGGCGTGGTACGGTGAACGGTGAGTAGGCATTCTTAAAACATGTCCCAACCATCGCAAGCGAGCAAGCATCAGCATTTCTCTCAGTCCGTGGCCACCTGGTCCTAACACCCGCTTGCAGACATTTATATTTGTAACACGATGCTGCCACCGAATGCGAGCAATTCTACGCAGGCAACGGGTATCAAAAACAGAAAGCCGACGGACATCTTCCGCTCGGATAGACCAGGTTTCGCAGCCATAAAGGAGTGTAGCACGCACCACTGCGTTGTACACTCGGCCTTTAGTATGGAGTGAAACATCGCGCCGACGCCACAGGTGGCGAAGGTTAGCAAACGCTGCACCCGCTTTGCGAACACGATGTGAGATCTCGTCCTCGACACAACCGCTATGACCATGGAGTACATTATTGCTGGTCATTAACTGAAATTATGTATGTTGAAGTTACAGGCGTGAAATCCTGGCAAGTGCCATAGAGTCATAGACTGGTCTGTTCAAAATAGCATGTATATTTCAGGTAAAATTTCCTGTTATTTCAGATGGACCTCCAACCAATAGCTGACTGTTTGTAAGCAGGATGCACTCATCTCGAAATCATCGGTACCTCAGGACCTCAGGTTAAAATACGTTGGCAAGCTAATTTTTAAGGCCGTATTTTAGTTTAGAGATTAATCCTAAGTCTACTCCATACGGTGCTTTTTAAGTGCTGATCGCATCCCACCAGATCTTATATTCACTTCGTGGTTCACCCTACCATTAGGCAACATCCATCGTTAGAGGCGTTCTACTCCGTCATTTGCTCCGTAATAATATTTTTCCGTCACAATCGTTTTTATCGCTCAATTTATTGTTTTACATCTCGAGCACGTCACCAGATTGCTTTTGAATTATCAAGATATGTACAGAAAGATCGCTCCTGGCTCTCTGAAGTTTTCATACTTATCCTATTTTCTTTCAGTTTTTCGGTCCGTACCCGTGAAATGCGTGTCAAAGAGATTGAGCGTTTCGCTTTTACCGCCTTGTCCTCAAGCACGATTGATTCTTTGTTACTTGCTGCTGTGTCGGCTGAAGATGATCCGAATGACCGTTCTTTTTCAAAGTGAGTATCATAAAGATTATCAGCCGTCGCAAACGATTGTTCCCGTACATACTTTGCATAACTCATCTAGTTCAGCCATTTTAAAACAAAAATCCCCTTCGCTCGTTGTGTTTTTGGACATTTCGTTGCAGTGGTTTAAAATTTTCTTACCACATACCCAAATATCAATAAACTTAATATTACTACTAATGAAAACATGCAATCTGAAACTGGTAGTTGATTGTTGATGCGAAAAATGCTGGTATGTATGTATGTATGTATGAAAGCACAAGCCTGGTCCAGGCAAAGTGCCGCACAGTCAGAGACTGCACGTGGGCTAAGATAGTGTCAGGTTGCCCTGGCCTAGACAAATATGACAAAGAAATAAGAAAATAGAAATGGCAGTGAGACTCCAGGTTGTTTCACCATATAGCTCACAAACCGGTGGCCAATCAATTTAGCACGATGTTAGCCACACAGCTGGTAACTGTGTGTAACTTTTGAAACATTGATTTTCGGTGCAATCAGCAGGATTGCTGCAGCCCGCATAGTTTATAGCACCACGGTTCTCCTTACTAATCTTTCCTAACTTTGTCGTCAAAGTAGACCTTCGTCTGAGGTTTCAAGGGTCACATAACTTGGCGTATGAAATGTATGTTTGAACGCACTTCTTCAAGAGCCTTCATCATAAAAAAACGCTGCATTAAAGCTGAATAAGTGACTCACATCCTCGGAACTTATACGTAACCTGATCAGTCTCTCTTTCTTTGCTATCGTCGTACGGGAGCGATGTTTCTTGCTCGTTTTAATTGGTAACATCTTCAAATGATCCAGTTTATTAGCGAATGCCATAACCAAACTCTTTTGGACAAAAGTTTCACTGTAATTCCCGGTAGCTCGTAATTCATTTTAAATTGCGCTTCTAAAATTGGTATTAGCATAAAGCCAATAACAGTTTTGAAATAAGCTTGTACGGTTGGTAGTCGTCAGAAAGTATGGCGCTACTGGACGACGCTGGTTGTCGTTTATTGTCGATATAGTGAAGATCAGATTGTGATTTGTTTCAGACTTCTGAGGACTTTGATCAATCTTTCTACATAATATGTGCTCGTTTTTCTGATTGTGCATATGTACTATGGTATCACAATGCGTACACACCAAAATATGTATACGATTTGATCTCAAGTGTTTTCTTCAATTGTTTTACGAGTCTTACATACGCTAAGATCGGTGGAGCAGATTGCTTGTTGTGATGCATGACAGCGAATGGTATTGGTAATACTATTGCCATTGTCAGTAATAAAACTTTTCTAAAATCCCATTTTCGGTCTAAGTGCCAACAATTCAATGGTACGTTGACACAGATGGTGTATACGTCGCAGTGTTAATTTTCGATCTTCTTTTAATGTCATTGGGATCATTTCTTCGTGAATGATTATTATATCAACCAGCATCTCAGCATACCCTCAACATGTAACCCTAATGCTACTCGTCTACAGAGCCACACCAACGCTGGAACTATTCGAAATCAATTTGAAAGACCCCGATCTTCTTGTCCAACCCAGCGTCTCTATTCCTGTGGATTCCAGGTGAGTTTGCATTTCGCTTACATCATTCCGGTCGTTTTCCAAATGTCATTCGCTCACATTTTCCGTTTATTCAGGAGCACTTCCATATGCTGGACTTCTCCAACACGGAAAGCCAACTATGGAGTTCTCGTTTGTGGCACCGCTAAAGGAGGTTTACACCTTTATGATCCCGCTGCCCTTTTGGGTTCGACGGGCGATGAAACGCGATCGCCGCTTCAACCAGTCGCTTTATTGGAAAATATTCACGCCGGAATTGTACGCTGTTTGGATGCCAATCGATTTCAGGTAAGTTGTTTACTTATCCAATGCTCGATTTCCGTACCTCTGCAACATCTGAGTCGACGTGAAATCGTGCATGGTATGTATGTATGTATGAAATCGCAAGGCAAAGTGACGCACACTCATAGACGGCATGTGGGCTAAGATGTTGTCAGGTTGGCCATGCGTAGACAGATGTTAGAAAGGGGTAGTGACTGTGAGACTCCAGCGTGTTTATGCAAATCTGTTTAGCACGGTGTTAGTTGCGCATTTCACCAGTATTACAACATCGCACTTCTTCCATTGTACACGACAGCACCATGATGTTCATTGCTTCTATATGGTTTCGCAATACTAGTGGAAGAATCCGATTGTCTCATTGTAAACGATCATGATTTGCGTCAGGATTAGGTTGGTTTATGTGATGTACGCCTGGGCAGTTCAATATGGAGAACTAGCTGTTGCTCATGCAGAAAGTGCTCCCTCTCCACGGCACCACTGGAACCAAAGGAACAGCTGGGCTGATACGTTTGGACAACGATGCCGTCGCAGAAGCTGTCAGGACGAAGTTGAATAAACTTCGGACTGCCTAACGGAACTCCGGCTCCGGATTTTTCCTCGAGGTTCACTCCTGAATCCTTTTCGATGATTGGATGTAGCCACAAAGGAGTGGTGGTTTCAGATAAGGGTTTTCCTTCCCCTAGGTGGACCGCCTTCATGGACTTACAAGCTCCACCTGCCCGAAGCATGCTGGTTTCTCCTGTCAGTAGAAGCAGTTCCGCCGGGTCACACAGGACCACGCGTGCAGGCCAGGAACTGGACTTGGTTGTCAGTGGCTATATGAGACGCGTGCCATTGGAGCATTTTTGGAATTGGGAGCTTATCCCCAAAACCGCCCCGGCAGTGACAACCTTGGAACCTTATTATGTAGTAGTAATAATAATAATATGCAATAAAAGTGGGTAGTACTCGTACAACCACCATCCCACGGCTTATGAATGCGTTGTCGAATTTAATTTCATGAAGTATAATCTGAACAGTTCGGTGGTTAGCATTTTGGCAATATTAAGCTATAACGCACACAAAGATTAGGAAAACCTTTGAAATTGATTTTACAAGGTTTCTCGATTTGGGTTCTTATTTTGTGTTTTGAACATGGATTGCAGTGTTTTGTCGAGTGCTCATAATGGTTACTCCCATTTCATGGATTAAACATTCATATAAATGGAAGGTCTCTATCTATCTCACACTCATTACTCGTACCAAATCAAATCTTCCCATCTGTAGAATGTAACCTTACCAAAATGTTCTGTTACGCTGACGCTTCGCGTTTCAGACGAACCTGTTCGCATCTGTTTCGGACGAAGCCGAACTTCTCATTTGGGACGTAGAAAAGCTCGACCAAAGAATGTCTCCTGGCAACAAGGTCCCTGTAAGTTTCTGCTAATTTGATTTTCATCTTTCATCGCATTCATCCTTCCCCAAGCATAAACTCATTGTCTTTTCGCACCGTCACTTGGGGAATATACATACACGCATACACACATACATACATACATACACACATGAATAAATACATACATACATACATACATGCATGCATACATACATA
>JACCGJ010010719.1:0-44359 GCA_013407085.1 Atriophallophorus winterbourni | reverse complement strand
TATGTATGTATGTATGTAGTATGTATGTATGTATGTAGTATGTATGTATGTATGTATGCATGCACGTATGTATGTATGTATGTATGTATGTATGTATGTATGTATGTATGTATGTATGTATGTATGTATGTATGTATGTATGTATGTACGTATGTATGCATGCATGCATGAGTGTATTTATGAATCCACACAAGCGCGATGCATGCGAAGTACCGCACAGACACAGACCGAACGTATGCTAAGATACGACCAGGTTGCTCAGGTTGCCTAGACAGATAAAAGAGAACATGAGATAATGGCAGTGAGACTTCAGCGTCTTCCCACACGCAGCTCAGGACTAGTGACTAATCAACATAGCACGATGTTAGCACGACTAAGGAGCACCTGCGATCGTCAAAGTTCAAACACACAAGATCCGATGATTGACTCACCTTGCGCAGCTCGGTCGAAATAAAATCGTGTGCAACTTTGCTTCCCGAGAGGCGATACAACCCGACACAATTCAATCCGAAACGTTCCACCAGCGTGACACAGAACTCCACAATGAACGGGACAAACTGTAAACCAGAGGAGATAGAGAGAAAAACACAAATCAGAACAAAAACGATGTAAAACATGCCAAACGATTCCTTGTGATTTTCACAGAGTCGAGAGAAAACAGACGAAACACGTGTTGGCTGTAAACACTATGTAGCAGTAAAACAACAAGAAACACATTCAAAAGCCCCCGTCAGTCGTTGATAAAGACTCATTACATGCCCTTACACTCATCAGGTAAGCAAAGCGTGGAGCAAAAAGTGCGTAAGCGACGAGTACTAATCATGAGCTTTCCGACGATATGTGGAACAACAGAAGAGCGAAACGCACCAAAAACGAACAACGACGACGACAATAGCGAGCCCGTGATAATTCAGATTTCGGAAGTTTAGCATGAGAACGATTCTAGCGTCATGCCGGGAAGCATGAGAGATTGATAATGTAATTCACTGTCAAACGGTCAAGGTCGGTTAAAAGAGCTCAGCGTGGTGAGAGCTTTGAAGTGAAGTGGCTGACTCGACATCCATTGACAATTTAGATCGAAATAACATCCAGGACAGATTTATTGAGGTCAGTGATTTGCCTGTTAGGGGTGTGTTTTTATCATTGTCATGTACGCAATAAACGCGTTGTCTTGGGGTTGTGGAGTTAGGATACAATCGAACAATCAGTAGTTGTGTATACTCAAAATCAAAGAAACGATGGTTAGAATTTATACATTTGAAACTACTATTGTGTACGATTCGCACATCCTAACACTTGGAGACAGACAAAGCGGCAATTAACTCGAGGTTAATGACCATTGGAATCGGACATTGTGCCCGAGAAACGGACTGCAGGTCTACGTTTCTGTAATCAAGATATATATATATATATATTTACACAATCATTTAAAAATAAAAAAGTGCCACCCTTTGGGTGTGGGCGTGATACTACCCGGTTGCCCAGGCCGAAGTAGAGGAGTTGGTCTTGAGGACTCCCACCTCAAGCCTTTGGCACGAAAGCCTAACCCGCAAGGCAGCGGAGCGAGATTAAGGATCGCACCTATCGGGGCCGGATACTGTAGGTACAGTTCACAAGCCATTCGCGAGGTAGAGACCAAGCAGGGATTCCCGACATCATCCCAACCAGTCGAGCCGGTGATCCTTGTCGATTCATACGCCTCTTCTGGTATACAATGTCCGCGAGGGACAAGGAGACTGTGTTTGTCTGGCTTCTCACCATTGACCAACCTGGTATGAGTAACTCTGAAGATGCCACGAAGACATCACCCAGTATAGCTCAATGGATCATCGAGGCACGCAAGCCGCTGCACCACGTCAAGGTCCAGTCTCGGCGTAATCAAGATAGCGAGGTTCATCGTCGGTGTAAATTCAAAAACACAGTTAGGGAGTACTACAAGCGTTACTCAGCTGGCTTATTGATAGAGACACGATATCAATCATATGCCAGTGACTTTGGACTATTGTTCCTGAGTCCTCATTGGACAGATCGTGATATGATCATTCAATGAGTAGGCTAGAAAATTAACGGTTGGTACTCACGAGTCGGAAAATGATATTTTCTAACTTATCAAATATGGCGAAAGGGGCCCGAATATAAATTTCCAAGCATCCACATATCACGTTCGCACTACTGGAATTTATCCAAGAAGTACTCAAACAGCAACAACAACAATTTATACAACTAATACAGCGATTCGCGTCTAAGAATGAGGGAATTTCAAGCTGAGGGCGAAACACTGAAAGCGTGATTCAAAATATCCTCGAATTCCATCAGCAAAAATGAGGTTCAAACACTGCCGCATGGATGGAGTACGTAAATAATTACATATATGAAATCCGATTAGACTGTAGCTAGATAGGTCTCATAAATACCAATAATTTCTAAATCGAAATGTCAACAATAAGAAGGTCTATAACTTGAAAAAAACAACTACTTCGAAGAGCTGCATACAGCTTATTTCATCTGTTCTCAGTGTTCAGATTTTAATTCGTACAGTAAAACCGCGGGAACCTTAACCTTATAGAGTATGACATTAAGCTTTAGAAACAAGTCTCTTTGAGGCCACAGATGACCCAAGTTACGAATAGCTATCGTGGCTTTGGAAATGCGAGAAGAAATGCCTTTATATAACGATGCGCTAGTAGTAATGCAAGGTTCCAAGGTTGTCACGACAGGAGCGGCTTTGGGGATAAGCTCCCCAATCCAAAAATGCTATCATATAGCCTCTGACAACCAACTCCAGCTCCTAGCCTGCGTGCGTGGTCCTGTGTAACCCGGCGGAACAGCTTCTACTGACAGGAGAAAGGTCGAAGGCAGCTAACTGTCGGCTCCAAACCAGGTGCTTCGGGCAGGTGGAGCTCGTACGTCCATGAAGGCGGTACATCTATGGGAAAGAAAACCCTTATCTCAAACCTCCAGTGATACCTCCAGTTGATACATCCAATCGTGCAAAAGGCTTCAGGAGTCAACCTTGAAGAAAAATCCGGAGCCGAAGTCCAGTTAGACAGTACGAAGTTGTATTCAACTTCGTCCTGCCAACTCCTGCGACGGAATCGTTGTCCAAACGAATAAGCCTAGCTGTTCCTTTGGTTTCAGTGGTGCCGTGGAGAGGAAGCACTTGCTGCATGGGTAACCGCTAGTTATCCATATTGAACTTGCCATAGCGTACATCTCAACGCACTAATGGAGAGGACACTCCATTCCGCTTCTCATGTTAATAACACGGTAAGCAGAAAAATACCGGTTAAAAGCTATACCTCGACTGGTGTATATCTCAGCGCCTGAGGCTGATTCCGACGGTGGGAGAGATTTTCAGGTCTCCTTGGACGGCTACCGCCCGCTTCAAGCTGGACAGTCCCCAGTTGATAAGGTGCCGTCTCGCCACGGTCTGCTATCCCCATTGGGAGCATGGGGATTAGGAATCAACCGACAAGCAGACTGTATTTTTCCGCGCCAGCGAAACGAATTATTAAAGAACAAAGATCAGCTCTGAAACTGGGAACCTGGAACGTCCGATCCACGCTTCCAGGATTTCATGACGACGTCTCGAACATCAGAGACGTAATAAAATCAGCTGTGATTAACAATGAGCTAAAAAGGCTGAAGGTCGACGTGGCTGCCCTGCAAGAGACGCGATTACCAGACACTGGTATGCTAACAGAAAGTGATTACACATTCTTTTGGAAAGGAAGAGGTTCCGATGAACCTCGACTGCATGGAGTTGGGTTTGCCGTGCGAAACGACATATTAAAAGCAACAGAACCAAGCAGCAGTGGAGCGAACGGATTTGGACTCTAATTGACCGTGCATTACTGGTCATTACGTTGGTCAACGTTATACTTTGACGTCTTGCGGACTCCTGCTGATAAAGACTTTTGTGTAATAGCCTCACAAAACCAGTGTGGTATTAGGTGTTCTAATACCAGATTTGGCGACAGATTACGAGTCTTGGAAAAACTATCCGGGAAGGTTCAGGAAGGGTTTAAACGATGAAAATAGACAATGCCTTTTTAGAACTGTCAACAACAGTTCAGTCTTTGTGACGAGTAAATATTCTTCAAACAAAAACCACAGCATAAAGTCTCTTGGAAAACATCCTCGCTCTAAGCATGAGCATCAATTGATCTTATTCTTGTTAGGCGCACTAATATAGGGAGCGTGCTCCTCACCAGATCATATCAAGGCACAGACTGTAACACTGACCATTCGCTGGTGTGCGCAAAACTGAAGTTTCCCCAGACTAGATTTCACCGCGCCAAATCGTCTGCTAAGCCAAAGATAGACTTCCCTCGCATGTGTGAACATAATCTAACGGAGCGATTTGCAAAAGCCTTCACAGCCGAGTTCAGCAAGACAACCCCACTTGAATCGGCTTCAGAAAACTGGGAATCGATAAAAAGGTGCATATGCCGAGTCGCACTTTCCACTTTCGGTCCGAAGAAAGCTCGAACGAGCGACTGGTTCGAAGCAAAAGCTTGTGAGATGACTGATGTGTTGGATGAGAAACGGTCAGCATTCATAAAGCTCAAAGGTATGCCAACGGATGAAAACTTACGACTTCTTACAGCAGCTAGAAATAAGGTCCAACAGATGTGAAAGTGACTATTGGAAAGAAATTAGCCTTAATATCAAAAAAATCGGCGGATACTGGAAATTTTCACGGGGTATATGATGGGAACAAAAGAGCCATTGACCCATCGACAAAACTCAACAGATGGGTAGTGCACTTCACCTCCCTCTACTCTAGGGAGATTTCGGTTTTACTGTCTGCACTTGAAAATGTTGATCGGGTGTCGACCATTTACTATCTAGATACTCCACCTACTCTTGATGAGCTCAATAGGGCAATCGACCGCTTAGCGAATGTGAAGGCTCCTGGTGACGACAGAATTCCACATGAGCTGATCAAATGCTGTAGGACAGCATTGCTACAGCCTGTTCACATATTTGCTTCTTCAGTACTGGCAGGAGGGGGTGTCCCACAAGAGATGCGAGACACAAAGATCATCACGCTATTTAAGAATAAGGGTGACAGAGGCGACTGCAACAATTACAGAGGAATCTCCCTTCTGAATGTTGTAGGTAAATTGTTCGCTAAAGTGTTACAGATCCGGCTGCAAATTTTAGCTGATAGAATTTACTCCGAATCTTAATGTGGCTTCCGCAAGGGAAGATCAACCGTTGACATTATCTTCTCCCTGAGACAACTTTAAGAAAAGTGTCGGGAGCAGCGTGTGTCATTATACGCTGTTTTTATTGATTTAACGAAGGCATTCGACTACGTCGGCAGAAAGGGTATTTTCAAAATGCTTGATCGGATAGACTGCCCCCCAAGACTGCTCAAACTCGTTATTTACACTCAGGCATGAAGTGCTCAGTCCATTTTAACGGTTTAGTTCATAAGCCGTTAAAATTCGCCCAGGCGTCAGACAACGGCGTGTTTTTGTTCTCACGTTTTCCTTATTTTCTTTGCTCTGCTTCTGAAGCACGCTTTTAGGACGAGAACAGGAGGCATTTACATACGCACGCGAAGTGATGGCAAGCTTTTCAACCCGAACCGGTTAAGAGCACAAACCATGGGACGGGATGTGCTAATCAATGACCTGCTGTTTGCCGACGATGCAGCCGTTATTGCTCACTCCCAAGAACACCTCCAGGCGCTAATGGACTGATGTAAAATCGGCATGAAAATACTTTGGGCTAACTACCAGCATGAGCAACACCAAAACCCTTGGTCAAGTGATTGTATTGTCTGCAATCATCACAGTTGGAAACTGTCAGCTTGAACCGGTACATCATTTCACATATCTTGGTTCAACCGTTGCGAATAACCTCTCGCTAGACATGGAGATTGATAAGCGGATTAACTGAGAAGCTGTCATTTTGTCCCGAGCTGGGGAGGAGCAGACAGATCACTTGGCTTCTTAACGCAGATAACGCCGCCGGCGTGCAACTGACGCCGATCGACTGAGTACTGCCTATCGTTGCGAGCGCTGTGGGAGAAATTATTCCTCCCTAATCGGACTGTTTAGTGATTCGAAAGCCTGTGGAACATGGGAAAAATCATGCGAATGTGATGTGCATCCATGGTCGACATCAAACGAAAGGAGGCCAACAAAAATCAAACAAAAAACCTAGTAAATGCATTACCTCAAATAAGCAAAACAATCTCAGTCCGCATTTTCCTCATTGTTAATCTCGATCACTATCCAGTGACAGAACTTTTGGCACTTAGCATGTGCAAAGCGCATGCTAAATGATGGTATGATACTACATAGTTCAGTCTAAATAAAGTGCCTGAGTCATCCGTGTAGTACTCGAGAAGGGAGACCTACGGGGGGTCGTTCGGTGTAATCAAATCAAAAGTTTCTTTCAGAACCTATTTGATTCCGCGTTGTCGATGCACGCATCACACACCCCTCCATTGTAGCGTCAATTGAAACAAACAATTGTGAGGTTGGACAGCCTCGGCGAACACCACACCATTTTGGCTGACAGGCAAGTGTAAGTTACTTTACTTACTTTTACTTGTGCGACATCTCCTCCTGGATAGGAGTCCGGCCTTCAAGAAGATGTCTTGTGGGATTTTTGGTACAAAGCGGCGTCCCCCAGCACCACTCGGCGTTTGTTTGAGTCAGCTCTTCTAGCCTTGCACAACCAAGTGCGACCCTTCAAGGCAGCAGGGTATTGCCCTAAAGAGTTGGTCTACCAGACTCTGTTCCAGTTTTTTTTCCTCAGGGTTTTCTCCCGAAGCCTTTCCGCAATCGGGTATTCCGCAAGGCAGCGGAGGTTGAAAATCAGGGTTTTCCTTCCCTTAGATGAAATGCCCTCCAGGGCTAACGAGCTACATCTGCCCGAAGCACACTGGTTTTCAGGCGCCAGTCACTCGCCCTCTCCCCTTCTCCTGTTGGTAGAAGCAGTTCCGCCGGGCTCGGGGAGCCACTCGTGCAGGCCAGAAGCTGGACTTGGTTTTCAGAGGCTATTTGAGACGCATGCCATATGGGAGCATTTTATAAACAGTGGGAGCTTATTCCCACTGCCACCCCCGGCTATGACAACCTAACGTGTCCAGAACTATAGCAATAAAGCGGCCGTAATATTGTAGAGGTCGAAGTGCATTAGCAATGAGCGCTAGTCACGAGCTTTCGAATGATATGCAGAACTCCACCATCCGACACAACACAAGAGCAAGGAACGCCGAAAAAAAATCGGCGACGACAATTGCGAACTCGTAATATTTCGCAAGGGTTGCAGTAGAACAGTTCGGGCCAGATTATTTTCGGAAGTATGAGAAGAAGGACAACAACAACGCGAACGACAACAATTCCAAACTCGTTATATTTCGAGTTGCCAGACGATGGTATTAGAACGTTTCGAACGACAACATTTTCGGAAGTATGAGAAGATGGACAACCTCAGCCGCAATCGAACGATATGCAATGTCCGTCAAACGAGCTATGCATGGCGAGGGCTTGAAGTGTTCCGTTTGATACGAAAATCGGATCGAAGTGACAACCGGGACAGCCATGTTTGAGGATCAGTGTTGTGATTGTTGGTTTTGCCAATATAAGATAGACGTGCGTAATGAACGCCTTTGACCAATCGGCTTTTCCCTTGTGCTGTGGGATTCCTGGGTGAAAGTGATTAGCGTTGGACAGGTTGACCTCCGGGATGAATCGAGACACAATCGATGCGCGTGCTTCAACGCGGGGGTAACGTGGTTAAAGTTGGACAGATGTGCGCCAGCTGACACTAGTTAACCCAACACAATCATATCCGGTTTCTCTACGCCCAGGCCCGCTACAATACGTTCACTTAATTTTCCACGACACCTTTGTGCAATATGAGGTATTAAATAATACGTTCCTATCGACCGAATCAAAGGCACACTTGAACTCAAGAAAGATCACTACAGCTGGCTGCCTATAAGTGTGGCAATGCTCAAGAAATTGCAGAAGAGCGAACGCGTGATCGACGCATCTTCTACCGGGACGAAATTCTACTTGCTCTTCACGAATCTATGATTCCCTGTGTCATGTAAGTTGCCGAAGACATGCTGAAGCAATAGGTCGGGAAATGACAGGCGTAAAGCTTATTCCCTTGTGGTTACAGCAGGAAGTTCGCACATCTTTTTTGAAAATATGTATAACAGATTCTTCCCAACACTGGGGAAAAGTTTCCGTATCCCATACCTGACGGTAAGAGTCAACTAGCAACCCTCCATGAACAGAATCGGGGATAGTGGATCAGGATTAGCTGACTTGAATCTTTTCAGTGACTCAATGCCGAGCTTGATTTCTGCCGCGCTCGGAGGAGTCAAAACAACTGACCAGGGTTCACAATACGGAATAAAAGATAATAGACCATTTGCGGTGGGCCAGCTAAATTGATCATGAGAATGCTCCAGCTAGCGAGAAAAACGGTGCTCTTTTTTAGTGATTAAGGCACCGTCCGTCTCTGTGATTGTCTCACTAACTCCAATGGTTTTAGGAACTGTAGCCCGAATCAACTGGAACAGTATTCGGACGTTACCTGAATTGCTGGCTACCTCAATTTTTTTAAAATTTTTTGCAGCTACCACGCTTCCCTATCAGATCGAATGCTACGCTTGTGATTATTTCTGACGCGTCTTCTTTCTGCGTTATATTGCGAACCAAAAGGAAACCTTCGCCTTGTTTTTAGTAATCGAAGGGTAGCTTGGGAGATACAATGGCACCTTGTGCTAGAGGTGGAACTGTCACATCCCGAATCTGCGGCATCGTGCATTACACTAGCAATCGCATACCACTTCTGTGTGATATTGTCGGACACCACGGCCGAAAACGATTATATACCTCGATAAATTTGCTGGATTGTTAGGCTCCGAAAGCTTCCCAATGGCATACTTTAAGATGATGACTGTCTTTGGACCGGAGAATTTTAATGTAAATCTCGATCGAAGGAGCGTGTGATCAGGATTTACGAAAGTGCTCCATCTGCGTCGCTCGTCAAGGGCAAATTTTTGATTGCCTGACGGAGTAAATTTACGCAGAACTTATCCTTATTCTGGTTAGAATTACAGTTAGCTGATGCATCGCGTTAAAAACAGATGAGGGCTACGGAATTCATTATGACATCAGCTTTTGTTGCACGATTCCCAAGACTTTACTGCAAAGAAATGAGATCTGATGGTATGATGAAAGCACAAGCCTGATCCAGGCCAAGTGCCGCACAGTCACAGACTGCACGTGGGCTAAGATACTTTCAGGTTGCCCAGGCCTATACAGAGGGGGGAAATAGAAATGGCAGTGAGAATACATTGTGTTTCAGCATGCACGCATGAGATCTACAACATCGTCAGCTTAATCCTCTACCCTCGAGTCAGCATTGATGCCCTTGGGTAGGTGTTATAGGTTGGATAGATTAGGAAAACGATTAATGGAGCTGGATACGTACATGCATTTCTGACAAGCAACTCATATCAAAATCAAAGTCATTACGTAGACGAGCCAAGAAGCAAAGAAAGTCGCTCACGTTAGAGGTGGACTTGGGTAAGACAATAATCTGGTTACGTTAGGAGCAAGAGAGGTAGGAAAAGCTCGAAGAAGAAACCGGCTTGTGGCATAGCTGCCAGTGGATGCGATACGATCCGGTTGTTCAAGCTGAGGTTTTGGCTCTTAACGCAGAGTCTGCAACCATAAACGACTAACCCACAATGCAGTAGTTTGGATACCGAGCTCACCTAATCTCATTTTGGGTTGAGTGGTTCCGTTGACTTCGAAATGAGTCACAGAGGTATCCAACCCATGTCAAGTTCAGTCTCAGTGCAATGGACAACGAAGTAATAAAACACTCGAATTTCAAAACCACCTTCAGTTTTGATTGTCAAATATTCAATCATGAAAACAAAATAACCGTCGGCAACATCAGTCATGATGGTGTCGAATTTCTACCGGAAAATGAAGCATTTAAAAAAATAACCCCCGGTAAGCGACTGCGAGTTTCCCATTATTGCAGCGCGAGTGCATTTCGATCATGTGCACTATCGAACGGCACACACACAAAACAACCGCCAACATGATGTGCTCTGTGCGCACAATGTCACACGGACCATAAACAGCAGCAGTCAGATTATTCACAGATACACCCGATAACGATGACGGTCAGCGCGGATGACATTTGGATGAAATTGGTCTCGGAACGAGGACGTAGGATCACAACAAGCTAGTATCCGCGACAGCAGGGACCGAACCAGACATGCAAAAAGCACACAAACAAAATGTCGATGATGATGATGCACACTCGTGTAGACGTACCGGTGACAAGGTGCTTCGTGGACATTTGTGCAGCGGCAACGGTCCTGATTTGGGCAACGGTAACGGAACAAACGCGGAAGTAGGTATGACGACGGTTTTCGGGGTCGTTGACTCGAGACCCGGGGAAGCAGAACCTCGTCTGTCTGGGGCTTCCGAGCATGGCACAATTGGAGCTACATTGGAGGTAAGTGATGATAAAACTACTTGTAAGATGGTGGAAAACAAGGTGAACTGCTAGCTGCAGGTGTAGGGGAATGAGAGCTCCAAAATCAGGCCATAGGATCGAAAGGGATTACTTTCGGGGGAAATGAAACAATCAATGACATTACATTACAGTTGTTGACCAGTTGTCAAACCTGTGTTGTTTTGATAAACGATATTCCGGCAGATAAACAAAAGGATTTGTTGGCAGTCGCATAGAACTGCGGTAGGCATCGAGAACTGTTCAAAAATATGGGTGAAAAGTAAAAAGTGCAGTAAAAATCCTGCTTAAGGAACAAGAAGATTTCCTTGTTTTAGCAAAAAGGGGAATTCACCCCAAGTAGGCTACGTGTACGCACACGACCTGCTACGATTCTGCACATTATATAATGATAAGGGAAATCTCTCCCACGACGAGGGCAGCACAGTTTGTGTCCGGAGTTTGCGTTATTTCGTGTTCGCGCTTGCATGAAGACAGGTTTTATTTCTCATTGTCTCGGAAACGATCCGTAGAGAACTGGTTGCAATATCGCATATGTGACTAATAAAATGAGCTTCCATTCTCAAGCGGCATCCGACTCGAAATTCCCGACCTTGATAAAGGTTCCTTATTGATAAAAAAAATCAATATTCGCCTGCTTTTCAATCATGCTGTTTGCTATCATCAATAGAGGTATTACAATCAGGTGGACAGATAGAACACTGAGCTTAAACTCTGAAGCCTTTGTTAAATCAGACATGCACAACAAGTCTAGTTCAATCACGTGAACATACGGTAAAACGGGTTGCAGTCCTCGTGATCAGATATCGCAGTGGCTAGTTACCCTTCAGAATATGTGCGGGACTCGAGTTCAGAGGGGTGTTGCAGTAAGCATCTTCTTAGATGGTTTGCTTAATCTTGCATGTTATCAAGTGGAGTGACGAGGAAACCTTGTCGTGATGAACATCGCAAAGAAGCTGTCGTGCTGATGTCACTCAACTCGTTAGAAAAACATGCATGATCCATTCGAGCTGTAGGTACCCCCCATTCCAGTGTGCATGCTCTTCTTTGGATTCCGTAGCTATCGAACAACGCTATTTCCATACTTTTATGATTTAATTTTTCGATGGTTGTGGCAGTTAATAATCCGGTGTGATGCTGTCCCAATGATGATGATGATGGTGATGATGAAGGTGAAACGCATGGAGTCGAATAAAATATTCGTAGTGACGTACATGTCAGGATAATTCGTTGCTGTGTACACCTGACCTGGCCTACGGAAAGGTGTTTTATACCAAAGAGGTGTACTCGTGTTTGTCAGTGGTTGTCATTGTTCTCTTTCGGAATGTGAATGTACATCCCGACGTGGGTGAAACAATCCCGCCCTTGGTGTTCACGGTCAACATCCTGTATCTGTGTGATTTCTCCAAGTGAGCTCACCCTAGCACTTATTCTGTGCTGGTTTGAAGTTGATGCTATATAGACGTTCTCTTCAAAGAGATCGCTCGACGACTAGTTCTTCACTTACACTTACTTAATCCCTTGAGTTCCTGGAGGAACATAGGGCCTCGGCAACTTGTCTCCATTTTGGTCTGTCCATAGAAGCCAGTTTGATGTCGTTCCAGTTAAGTCCACACTTGCGGATTTCCTCTTCACACGAGCGCTTCCAAGATAGCCTTGGGCGTCCGACCCGTCTCTTCCAGATTGGGTTCCATACCAGAGCATGACGCGTGATGTCATCATAAGGTTTCCGCAAGGTGTGCCCAACCCATCTCCACTTTCTTCTACTGATCTGCTGGGCGATCGGGTCCTCAGCAGCAATCTCCCGTAGCATGGCTAATTTCGTAAGCTTACACCTTGTCTGATGACAGCCGTCTAGATCACGCAACTTTAACATGGCATGCATGAAATGATGAGTTCCCCTTACAGCGTAGAATGGATGACAGGAACGTATAGTCAAGTCTGATTACAACCGCCTCGAATAGGGAAATTTAACAGGGCGTAAAAAAAGTGAAAGCGGGGTTCAAGTTCTCCGTACTTTATCATTAGCAAGGACCAGAAGATGCTTCGATCATCATGACGAGTGCGATGTCGATGAAGAGAATGACTGCGAACAAATTTTACTACTTAATATCTCATTGGAAGCAGATTGGCACTGGAGTATGAAATAAACCACAAATATGAGAGCAGTAGAGTAGAAACCTTATCCAACACCTTTGACTGTTTTTGTTCCGTGAAATTAGCCTGTGAATGGTACAGAAAATTTACAAACCCCAAAAACGACAAGTCATGTAACAAACCGCCGCCGGGGATATCAAAAAAGTAAACAATCAGAAATCCAGGGTAACGTGGAATGGAAAACCCACATGAATCGATATCGACCACCGAGTCGGACGATAAACAGACTCCCGTTTGCGCTTCAGTCGTGGTATTCGGGGAGACCGAGGGACTGGAGGGCTCGTAAAGGTCACACGAAGCCGGGAAACACGGCGACGACAAGGCATCGGGTTCGATGGAAATTTCCACAATCGTCGCACTCTTGTTCGAGTGAGAAAACAGACCGTGGGTGGAGGCGAAACGACGTGTGGTCGCAGCAGCGGCGTGGGTCAACGAACGGGCAGTGGCCTCAGACGAGGCGGTGGCAGCACGCCGCATTCGATACCACGCCTGGTGCAAACGACCACGAGCCTGGCGGGATCGCTTGCAGGGTTGATCGGGCGGTTCGTATGGGGAAGAGGAATCTGCATGAGCGGGGTACTCCGATGCAAACTCTGGAATATGGGAAAATACACGACGTACTAAAACTCAATTTTAAATAATGCAATGGTGGTATGTAGGCATGAAATCACAAGCCTGGTCAAGGTAAAGTGTGTCGCACAGTCAAAAAATGCACGTGGGCTAAGATGGTATGGTATGGTATGAAAGCACAAGCCTGATCCAGGCAAAGTGCCACACAGTCAGAGACTGCACGTGAGCGAAGATACTGTCAGGTTGCCCAGGCCTAGAGAGATATGAGGAAGTAAAAAGAATAGGAAATACTAGTGAGACTCCAGCCTGTTTCAGTATGCAGCTCACTACCCCTGGCCAATCAATTTAGCACGATGTTAGCCGCACAGCACAAAGTACTGCACGATTGCAAATCCTTGCAGCGTGGGCTAAGATACTTTCAAGTTGCCCAGGACTAGACAGCTACGAAACACAGAAATGGCAATAAGACTCCAGCGCGTTTTCACATACATCTCACTACCGGTAGCAAATGTAGCACGTTGTTAGGTGCTCAGCACACAAGTACTACGCGACCGTACATTCGAGCAAAAATGGTGAATGTGCCTTGGAAAACAGGATTACTAAGAGAATAGAAAATGAATGTTCAAACATCACTTTACCGATTAATACAAATGCACAAAATCTTACTGGTCGATTTCTTCACCGTCCCGTTGACCGCGTCCGTGGCGTTGTCCTGCAAAATGGACTGAGCGGTCGTGGTGGAATCCGGAGCAGAGGTGTCTCTCGATGGCTTGATCACAGGAGACAAGTCTAACCGTTCCAACAGCGCTACGCCCACCGATGCCGCGGCTGTGCTGGCAGCACGGAACATTGGAAGACCGCCCGGTGGACCGGCTATTCCGAGACTCGAGGAACGACTGCTGGTTGATTTCTCCCGAGAACGTGATTTCCGCGTTTCTCCCCCTCGTTTGAGCTAAACGATTCGAAAGGGAAAATCGTGCTTCGTAACGGGATCTCCGTTGGGAAAACCGTTTAAAACAACGGCTGTCAACACCAAACTAGAAAACGAACGTTTGTAAACAAAGAACTCATGAGCTGTTGCACTTACATTGCATCATGTCGTGCCATCGTCAATTTGACAGCCTTGAGCCTTGAAACAGTGGTGAGCTAGTGATTAGAGTTCAACCTACGAAGTAAATGCTAAACTAGATTGGCACAAACAGCTTTGAATTACATGCACTCCCGGGATTGGTGCAAAACACCAACAGGGTAAAAGCGTTATCGATCGATGCCTTACATCATAAATTGGAGTTGTTTCACCGAGAGGGTTGGTTGTGTGCGAGGCAAGACTCACTTTAGAGACCACGGGATCCCAGGCAGTGGGAGCGAATTCTGAGCCACCCAACAAACGAACGGCGGTGTGCTTGTCGATTAGAACTTGACAATTCGACTCGGCTGCCGAGGTCAAGGACACGGAGCGTAGGCAGATGAGAACGTAGCTTTGGTGAGTGGGTTTGTGTTGCACCGCTCTCAGACTGGCTCTCCAATCCGGGCAAATATCGTCAGGTCGGTGCCAAGACAAACGATCGGACGTGATCGAAGCGTGGACATGAGAAAGCAGATCAGGAGATGGGGTCTGTTGGGGAAAAACAAAGACATTAGCGAGGCGCACCTTGGAACGTATCATCGAGTAAAAATGACGTTATCGTTGACCGCGAGGATGGTATTGATGATAATAAAGAGTGCATTAATGTTGTGAATGATGGCGATGTTTTGAGCAATGATAAAGAGGTGGTTGATAAAAGCGGAGGCATCGGTTTCACTGGAATAAGTGCTAATCGGGAACCGTTAACGAAAGAAGTAGAAAAATCAACTGTGAAACATTTGGGCACGCGTTACAATGTGATTGAAACTTCCAGTGGTAAGGGAATTAGAACCGAAGCGTTGCAATGTATGCCGTTGCAGGAATGAAAGTTGGAGCGCCAATGAATGCGTAGAAACGATACAACAATGCTACAAGTGTTTGACGTTGAAGATTATGGTACAGACGAAGAGAACTTGACGTTTTTCAAGAGAAATTTGTCCCGACAAAATGGCTAAATTTTGTTTTACACAAATGGTTACTGAACACTTGTAACATTGGGAAATATTCTTGGGCATGAATGAAAAACGTTGGGTGAATCATGTAACTGATTCAAATAAAATGTAGGAGTGTAACCGCTGATTCACGACAGTTCAGCTACCGACATGGTTTCAAAGTGAAATAAGCAAAATGAAATTTTGGTGAACGAATATTGATGAGTAAGCAAGTTGAGCATGTAAGCCATTGCTGGACAAGTTTGGGACAAACAACTTGTTCAATTACACACACCTGTAGCTGGGGGTAAACGCATGGTCAAACTTGGCTGGTCAGCGTCGTCAAACTCTGCTTCACGGAATTCCCACGATTTCCTTCCATGGCTCGAACTTCAGCAGAAGTGCATGTTTCAAGTATCTTGGCGTCATTTTATCACAGAGTCTCAAATGGACCGATCATGTGACTGCAAAATACTTGAAGGTTAGAAGCTTATCATTTTACGCCTTACGTCTGCGTTCTTTAGCTGTTCCTCCTGATGTAGCTAGATGTTTTGATTTTTCCTGCATTGTTCCCATTTTAATCTACGCATCCCCTATAAATTTTAGTGGTCTTTTAGAAAAGGATTTTTGATGATCAGAAGAGGAGTCAAATTAATTTCAAGATTGAGCTCTTCCTCTATCGAGTTAATTCGTGATATGATCGTCGAACGGCACTTTCGTGAATGTGACAGATTGGTCAGAGTCATATCGTCTGATAATGCACACCCACTGCATGAGGTCCTTATGGCTTGCAGATCGTTCCCAGCTACGCGTAGTCAACATATCGTCCCGTATGCAAGAACCGAGAAATTCAAAAATTCTTTCATTCCTTACCTGGCTCGATATTTGGTTGATCATACAAAAGTTATTCTCGATTTGAGGAAGAAACTGATAGTATAATAACTGAAGTGGGATCATCCTTATTTGACATGTCTTTTTTCAAAAAATGTACATTTTATTACTTGTGGTCGAATTAATAGTATCGCTGAAAATTCGTGTACTCGAATAAAGCCATTTTTCTTCTTCTTCTGCGTGCATTTATATCACACACAGCACACGATCGGTTGCGTCCTTATCCTTATCTAACAGTGGCTACCCAGCGCAACTTGTTTATCCCTCCAACACTGTTTCAAGCGCATGCAGATCCTCATACTACTGTCCCTTTCTGGTGAGTGCAAACAGCACGAAACCGGTCGTGGGGTGTGTGTGTGTGAAGGAGATGCATCCAAATGAGCTTTTTTATTCATGGTCATGGGTTTTAAATCTAGTCTACTAGAGTGGGGACTCATTGGATTGAACAGGGAGTTGGAATGTTTATACTATACCGCAATCTCATCACAATAAGACAGATTCCTCTCAGCTATTGTGACGAACAAGAACCATTTAAGGTGGTGGGTTGTGTGTGATGGAAATGAGAATCATTGTACGTGTAGATGAGTGTTTTCTTAACACCTGAAAGTGAAACAATGGCTAGATAACATTCTTGGAGCAAAAGAAATAGACCCAAGCAACTTGTCTTATACTTAAACGGAACTAAAAATGCTTACCCACATAGCGAACCAGTACATAATAAAACAGAGTCCAGAGATGTATGGATAACATTCGGCAAACCTTCGTGGTAGTTATGGATAACTCGTACGCACATTTGAGTATGAATGCGGAGCGCATCTTTACCGGTTCAAGGGGGATATCTCAGCGCCTATAAGCGTCATTAAGAATAGGGGGTTGGACTAAAAAAGCTCATTTGCATGCATCTCCATCACACACACACACACACCACAAGACCAGTTTCGTGCTGTTTGCACTCATCGAGTGGTGCTGGGGGCGCCGCTTTGTACCCAAATTCCCAAGAATCTTCTTTGAAGCCGACTCATCCTCCAGGAGGAGATAGTCGCACAAAAGTAAAAAGTAAGTCAGATAAGGACAGTATGATCAGGATCCGCATGCGCTGGAAACAGTGGAAGAATGGTAAACAAGTTGCGCTTGTATGCCACTGTTGGATAATGTCCCTACCTGATGAGTGCAAACAGCACGAAACCGGTCGTGGGGTGCGTGTGTGTGTGAAGGAGATGCATGCAAATGAGCTTTTTTATTCATGGTCATGGGTTTTAAATCTAGTTTACTAGAGTGGGGACTCATTTGATTGAACAGGGAGTTGGAATGTTTATACTATACCACAATCTCATTGCAATAAGACAGACTCCTCTCAGCTATTGTGACGAAAAAGAATCATTTAAAGTGATTGCAATTGGTGACTTTTAGACCTAGATACGACATCAGATTGCAGTATGTGAGTTTGATATTAATAGAGATAATTAACAATGAAAGCTTGGTTGGAAAATCATCGAGATTTTCAGCAGCACATCACAACCAAGAAGAGCTATGAAATATCACACGTCAATTTCTTCATTCTGTCACTGTCTCATATCTGTCTCGGCCTGGGCAACCTGACAGTATCTTAGCCCGCGTGCAGTCTCTGACTGTGCGGCACTTTGCCTGGATCAGGTTTGTGCTTTCATACCATACGACCGTGGTTCAGTGAGTCCATTCAATGACACAAAAGCACGGTTGAACATGTATCGAAATGGCATCGACTGTTCCACACAAACCTCGCTCAACCATCATACAATCATGACACAAGCTTGCTCACAAACATGCTGTACATGGCAATAGTGATAACAAGCACAAGGGACTGAGGTGTCCAGGTCAAGGACACGTGAAAATGCTGTTGTGTAAAGTTGCTCGGGAGTACCGGAATAAAATGGACACTTCAGTAAAACTACCAACCTCGGGTGAAGGTGATCGCCGTTCGTCGTGCACGCGGCTCATGACCAGCGTATCGTCCAGCAACTTCAGATGATACGAATTCCAGGCTGTCCACGTCTGCAGGTAAATACATAGAAAATTGAGATTTCGAGAGAAGAAAGCAAGTACGCAAACGATGTCAACAGACAAACCACGATTAGTGTTAGGAATTTAGATGGGAATACGAATCGGTGGAATATGAACTACCGGTTGTTGGCCTGTAAAGTTGGTAGAATAACAATTACAACTACCATACAGGAATTATGGGAGGCTGACAAAGATAAAGATATACAAGTAATATCCATCATTCCACAATTCCCTAAAGTGGGAGGGCAGAAAGCAGGTCGTCACAGTTGTATGTCTCGATATCGACCATAAAACTACATCACTACCACACTGGAAATATGGGAGGCTGACAAAGATAATGATATACAAGTCATATCCATCATTTCACGATGGGTGTTATGTGTCGGTCACCTTCGGTCGATATCGATCATAGATGTACACCACAAGCGGATGATAGATTTCATGCTCACAGCTTCTGGAATGAGCAAACAGTACGATTTGAGAAGAACAATCTTCCCCACAGTATGGGCGGGACAATAAGGAATAGAAAGCAGCGCTAAGCCAAATCGACCAAAAGTAGTGTGACAGCATCTTCTCGGAGTGTTTGCTTAACCTTGTATGTTGTCAAGCGGAGTGACGAGAAAAGCTTGTCATGATGCATGACAGTGAAAGCCGTAATGAAGCTGCTGTGCTGATGTCGCTCTACTCGTTCACGAAACTTGTTTGAATGTATGTTCCATTCGAGGTGTAGGCACCTCTCCCCAGTTTGTTTGTGCTTACTCTTCTATAGAAGCCGTAGCAATTTAAGTCCCACCCTTCCCCATCTTTTAGGATTTTACTATTTCATGGTTGTATGGCAGTTAAGCATTCGGTACGTGCTACCGGTGTAATGCTGTAGGTGATGATGATGATGATGAGTGTGACAGCAAAGGTAAATCGAATAAACGTGGGACCCACACGCATGCATGCATGCATGCATAAACACACAAAAATGAATACAAAAGCATGCACACAAACACACGCATAATGGTATACATATATACACATGCATGCTTACACACATACATAGATACACCCATATATGCATACACATACATATATTCATACATACATACATACATGCATACATACACGCATACATGCATACATACATACATTCATACATACATACACATACATACATACATACATACATACATGCTTGCTCGTTTGTAATGGTTGTGACATGTTTTAAGAATGCCTCCTCACCGTTTACCATACCGCGCCTTATTTGCAGTGCCTGGCAGAAGATGGGAGAAACGATCAAGTGGCCAGTCCATGACGTGGCGCGTTGGGATGAAGAAACTCACCGTAGTGCTATGCTCAGTTTGGCGTAATTGTTTGACTGGGTGTTGTCCAAAAGCTCCACCTAATCGTTGGCTGGAAACCTTACGAGATATGGCAGCAAACCGAAGTCAGTGGCGCCAGTGTATTTTATTATGTGTCATAATTTTTTATCCGGTATTATTTTGTATAAAAAATACAAAAAATACAAAATCGCATGCAGTGAAACTACGAAAACAAACTGCTTTTTGAGCATTGGCTTTTGCATATTCCACTTGCCTGCTTTCCCTTGTTCACCAGCTTCCTTATTTGCTTTTCCCGCTTCATATTGTTTGGCACTTGTTTGTCTGCTTGCAGACTTGTGCTTCATGATGATGATGATGATGATGATGATGACATGCATGCATGCATACGTACATAGATACATACATACATAAATACATACGTACACAGAAACATACATACATACATACATACATAAACACAACCATACATACATACATACACACATACATACATACATACATACATGCATGCATGCATGCATACGTACATACATACAAACATACATACATATATACATACATATATTCATCCATCCATCCATACATACATACATACGTGCGTACGTACACAGAAACATACATACAAAAATAAACACAACCATACATACATGCATACGTCGACATCGACCGAAGGAGGCCAACAACAACGTGGACGAAATTGACTTTGCAAATACAATCAATATGACACGCATGCATACACATACATTGCAGCAGGTAACTATCAACAAAAACCTCGACCCATACCTCATTTCGGGGGAATTCAAAGCGGACCAGGCCTTCATTGAGAACCAATTTTTTAGTGTATGGCGAGGCGGATCGTGTGAACTCGGTGTGTTCCGGAGCACATTTGCACGTATAGCTGGCTGGCCTCATGGTGTCCGCAGAGCGGCTCTCGTGACTACGGAGCTCGACCAAGCTGTTGGAAGAAACCGGTGTCGTGCCATTGCAATGCGTCAGGGCCCCGGTAGATGCCGAAATGACCGTGCCCGGGTAAGCCAGCTACAAGTACATACAAAAAATCAATCACATAACAAAGACTGTTTGGTCGTGAGTGCATAAAAACCGCAAACAAGTATCGCTACACGCTAGAAAGAATCCGGTAAACAATCTGCGAAGGACAGTGAGGGGTAATATGAAGCACTAGAAAAGACATGGAAGGACTTCGGCAGTCTTGCTCAATATTCAGGATGAAAGAGAATCTCCCCCAGGAGAAAAATTAGTAAAACGTATAGACCTAAACAAGCACCGCTAATAAAGAAGAGCCACTGGGTCCAACAATACCGAAAGGTATCAGAAACTATAAAATCTGTCCATAGTCTGATAAACGAGGAGGTATATCGCTTCCTCCAAAAAGGGGCTATTATTAAATCGAGAACAAATGTCGCATTGACCCTCTCATTAAATTCTACAAGATTAAAATAGAAGTAAAGGTCTCAGAAAAATCGCTGTTTGAATCACGGCCTGATGTTCGGGGAAAATGACCTACGAAGTAGTACAGGATGCGTAGAATAAACAAGTAGAATGAAGTATGGTATGAAAGAACAAGCCTGATCCAGGCAAAGTGCTGCACAGTCAGAGACTGCAGGTGGGCTAAGATACTGTCAGGTTGCCCAGGCCTAAACAGATATGAGGGGGAATAGAAATGGTAGTGAGACTCCAGCGTGTTTCAGCATGCAGCGCACTGCCGTTGGCCAATCAATTTAGCACGATGTTCGCCGCACAGCACATAAATGCTGCACGATTGCACATCCATACACGGAGGTAGAATGAAGTAGTTCACTGTTGCCCACGTTCTACCAACAATTGGCGAACTCCTGCCTTGGGATGTCGGTTTAAAACATGATGCATCAAGACTGTATACCCAGAATCAATGAAATAATCTTGCTATTTGGATCACGACATCAACAAGCGATGCACCAGTTCGCGTACCAAATCAAAAGATCAAACAGTGCAGCTCCCTCTTGTACAACACCTACCGCACGCTTCAAGCACAATCACAAAAAGTACGAAGCGTGTGTTGCGACACAACAACAACAACGAAAACAGTAACAATAACACATCGATGGTATTTTGACAGCGGTTAGACAAACAAGCAGCGCAAACTGTACCGAATCTCCGAAAAAGTGTCGTATTCGTCTGAGATGTCGCATGGTTCGGGCGATTTGAGTTGAACTCGAGGGTGAAAACGGAGAACACGACGTGGTTGTGCTAGGCTGTGAGGACGGGCTATGGCAGAAAAGAACAATGGGAGCAGTTCACAAGTAACTTGGTTTAGGTGAAAAAAGATGGTGCACCCAGTTCTAGGTCACACGCCAATACAGCAATTAAATCAAGAGAGCTAAACAACAATAATACCAAGACCTTTAATGTTCAAAGTGCAGTGATGCTTTCGAAAAATGGGATTAGGACAATCGCTTAGAGCAGTGTTGAGGTACCGTTTCGCTTCTGACATGAAGCTTCGTCAGACTAAGTATGGTATTTAGGACAGGGAATATGATTAGGCTACATTTCACCCACCACCTCTGTTTTGACCTTACCGATAAGCATCGTATAGCAAGTTTAAGAGATGTCAAGTCACGTAAACATGGTCAGTATCAGTGGTTGATTTGTCTAATACGGCAATTCACATCAATCGGATACAAGTGAACATGGGTAACCCTTACTCTCTGAGAAAACTTTCTTTGGAATAACCTTTTATGCTCAGTATATAGTTGAATAGGCTAAATAAAAGTACTTATGAAGAAATTACATTGTAATTACTTTTATTTTGTGATATACAGGATGGTACCATATGGTCCCGCTAGGAGAGAAAGGGTTAAGGTCGCTCGATACGGTGGCTCACATGTGTGTGGGAGTGTTGGAAGTGTAAAAAAGGTTCACATATAAGGCGTGCGTCTCAAACAGCCTCTGACAACCAAAGCCCAGCTCCTGGCCTGCACGTGGCGGAACTGCTTCTACTGACAGGAGAAAGGGCGAAGGCGGGTGACTGGCGCCTCAAAACCAGTTTGCTCCGGGCAGATGGAGCTCGTTAGCCTGGGAGGGCAGTCCATCTAAGGGAAGGAAAACCCTGATTCCAAACCTCCGCTGCCTTGCGGCATACCCGTTTGCGGGAAAGGCTTCGGGAGTGAACCCTGAGGAAAAATCACTGCTGCCTTGCGGGAAGACTTTTGAGTCAAAGGCTCCGGGTGGGGTCCCCTAAGCTAACCCCCTACTTCGGCCTTGGCAACCGGGTAGTATGTCGCCTACAACAAGAACCATGGATTCTACTTCAACCACAACTTGCTGTCAAAATTAATAATATAAGCTGAGTGTGATCCCATGGACTTAAAGCACATGCAACTTTGACCGCGGTAATGATTCAAACAGTATTTTAAGGAATGAAACGTGCGCAATAAACCCGAGAAAGCGTGTAGAATAATAATTTTCCTAAAGGGTATGACATGGGAGAGATATCTAATCATCAACCTGGGGAAGAATAAACTAGAAAACCTGAAAACTTTCGGTACTTTGGTTTAGTAGCGGCTTTTTCAACTTCAACAAAAGAACCAAAACGAGTTACAAAGGTGAGTTAAGTGTGCCAGGTCGTTAAAATCGGGGGTAAAAAGCAGTTAGCATTCGTTCGTTATATTAGTGGCCGCCCCAAGCTTCACTGGCATCACATGAGCTATATCGTACTATTTTCATCTTTTGTTCTTGTACTAATGACGGGTTTGTTTCATTCTGGAGTGCCAAATAACGTACTTGCAGCTGGGGTTTACGTTCTAAGCTCCATTGGGTTATGTAGACAAGGTATAGAATAGTGCGTGGCAGGAGGATATCCCCGCAACCTGTGTGAGACATTACAGAGTATTATGTATCATTTGATATGATGGGCTCAATGTTTGCCGACGAGCATCTGTATCCCCTAAATCGCGGTCAGTGCTTCGCAGACATGAACCTAGTGTTAAACGAGATGACAGGAGTGAACGGTTGCTTGTGGTCTAGCAATGCAGAATGCGCATTGGCATTGTACATTGCCCGAGATTGCCCTCCATGATGGAGGTTAGCATAACCTAAACCTGTTCGAGCCCTTACTTTAACCACGGATAGAATGACAACGGTTAAGGGCTACGAAGCTATCCGCCTATTCGAAATCCCCGATACAGGCGACATGATTCAAAATCCCACCTTTACACTTACCAAGGGCTACACCAATACACAAACTACGTAGGATGATCGCTTTTCATTTCTGTTCGACTGGAAAGCATGCTTCGCCTTCGTTTGCAACGATTTTCGTGTTCTCGTTTGATGCACACGAGCAAAATCGGATGGGTTTTTTGTTTATCAGGTTGATGGATCTTAGTAATCGTGCGCAAATCTGCTCCGCTGTAGCGTCAACTCCAAATCGGACATGAGAGAATGAACGCGAGAGCGAGCGAGTGATCAGGCGAAAGTCCAAATGCTTGACAAATAAAGTTGCTATCACCTCGAACGGATAATGACCCCAAACTAGCTCGATAGTGGTCTGCTTAGTTACTGATTATAGCCCACATTGCACTATGCCATTTTAGAAAAAAACGTATTGAAAGCTGGTCGCGATGAACGAATCACCGAAGGAGCATGGAATTACAAAACGCAAGCGGAACGCTGAAGTTGTTACGCACGTGGTACGAGTTGCTTTCAGATTACTGAAAGCACACTGAAACCCATTGATTTCTATCCGATGAAAAGTTAGTTTCTCTCAGCATGTTGAATTACTATCGCATTCGCGAAACTTGTAAAGTAAATTCACGCAGACGGGAAGCGTTGATTGGATGAAACCCTCATTGAAACAAGAATGCTTTGTGACACTCACGTCGTTCAGCTCATTCGTTGTATTACCATCAAGTACGCGTGCGGAGAGAAAACACAAGGCAAACCACGATTTAGCTCGATTTCACGCGGGTTAATTAAAATATTGACAGAGCGAATATTCAGACGAGAAATCCGCCAATCCAATATAAGTTAACTTTTTTGGGGGGGATCGCATTGCCTACACCTACAGACACATGACGTGAACAACCTGGTCAACCAACCTGAGGAATAAGTTGCCTTGATTCATGAAATTAAGGGAAGACAAAAGGCCCGGACACAAATTTCCTTTGGGTTAGGGGTAACGATTTGATTCTTGTGCCCGGGTATCGGAAAGCGAGGTCAGCTTCACCCATCATATTGCGGATTAACGCTCTTAATCAATAAAGCATTGAAAAACATCTATTTTCATGCAGCCTGGAATCTCTTGCCTGAAGCAATCGAGAAACGGGTATCAGTACCCGCTTAAAGCCACATCTTGTAACACTTAAAGGAACGGATGCATCGATCGCGTCTTGAACAGTGTGAACGGATTGGATATATACACGAAGTGCTGAGAACCCTACAGTTGATGTTTTTCTTCAGTCCGTGGTATGAAGCGAAACGGGTTATCTGTTTTCAACCATCACTGGACGGAGTCTGCCAATATTCACCAGTAAGAAGTCCAAGTGTGGTTCTGGCAATAAATTAAGGCCAAACACAATCGCAATGTGTTCGTGGTACATTCGTCGTATCGCAATAAGTTTTATCAAAACGATGAGACGAGTAAACACGAAGAATGGGAGATTATAACGAATGCCGTAAATTCTACTGGATTCCAAGCGCGGGCTGGCAAGTTAAAACACGAGCGGTTGCCAAACAATGAGGTACGCTGGAAAGCCGGATGTGATGCGGACGAGTGGAATTAACACGTTTGGATGCGATTCACCGAATAGCCTGGTATATTTGGGGAGATCATGCAGCGTAAAGTTTCACCATGTCCAAGCGCCAATAGTGGTTAACGTGGTCTGTAGTTGAAGTTTAATGCACATGGAACATCGTGCGCCAAATGAGGAGGTACAAGGCGTTTGTTCTTTTTTTCTTTTGTGCGACTATCTGCTCCTGGAGGATGAGTCGGCTTCAATTAAGAGTCTTGGGAATTTGGGTACAAAGCGGCGTCCCACAGCACCTTTTGGCGTTTGTTCGAGTCAGCTTCTCTAGCCTTTGTACAACCAAGTGCGACCTGCAAGATAGCAGGGAGTTGTCAAAAAGAGGTAGTGTGCACTAACTAACCGTCTACCAGACTCTGCTCCAGATTTTTCCTCATGGTTTTTCTCCTAAAAACTTTCCCGCAAGACTGCTGAGGTTTAAAATCAGGGTTTTCCTTCCATTCGATGAAATGCCCTCCCAGGCTAACGAGCATCCATCTGCCCGAAGCAAACTGGTTTTCAGGCGCCAGTCACGCTCCCTCGCCCCTTCTCCTGCTGGTAGAAGCACTTCCGCCGGGCTCGGGGAGCCACTCGTGCAGGCCAGAAGCTGGACTTAGTTGGCAGAGGCTATTTGAGACGCGCGCCATATGGGAGCATTTTATAGATAGTGGGACCTTATCCTCACTGCCACCCCCGGCTATGACAACTTTTGTTACACTTTATCAAGCGCTCACAATGAGATGACCCTGGTCTGCGTCATTATTTTTGTAAAAGTTAAAGCATGTACTATATATGACAGTTTGTGACATCTTTGGGCGAGTCCCAGTCAAAAGTGTCAAATGTGTTTCAACAACGAGTGGCTGCTACACTCTGACGACACGAGTTGCCGATATTCACTAACAAGAGCACCACTTTAATTCCCAATCGACTGAAAACTCTCCATATACAATAAAACACGAGGAGGAAATAACGTTCATCATAATATCGCAAGAGCTTGAAACGGTGTGCAAGCATTCGAGAAAACGTCTCCCTGTAATACCAACCAATAGCGAGACATTAAAACTAACCTGGGGTACGAGAATCGCAAGGGGAAAAGCCCATCCGGACTGGGAGAACGCAGAGTGGGTTGAACGTAAAGTTGCTGGTCGTTTCTTGGATGTGATCTCGATGGGTGTTCAGGAGATGCTGAAATGATCAATGCATTATGAGGAGAATGAGTGCGAATGAAAATTTAGTCGCGGTTTCGCTTGATGTCTTGTCACGGCTGATGGATGTGTGTTTATTGTGAATTGATTATACGGTTCGCATGTTGAGTCTTTCAAGTAAACATTCGCAGGTTTTCCTCTATAGGTTTACAAAGGTGTTGAGAATTCCAGAAAGTTAATACTACTGTGAACGCGTGGGCAGCAATACTGTCAGTTTATCCATGCGGTTATGCTGATTAAGTAAGTTATCAGTATCATCATCAAAGACAGCAATACACCGGTAGCACGTACCGAATGCTTAACTGCCATACAACCATGAAAAAGTAAAATCATAAAAAATGGGGAAGGGTGGGACTTAAATTGCTACGGCTTCTATAGAAGAGTAAGCACAAACAAACTGGGAGGTGCCTACACCTCGAATGGAACATGCATTCAAACAAGTTTCGTGAAGGAGTAGAGCGACATCAGCATGACAGCTTCCTTGCGGCTTTCACTGGCATGCATCATGACAAGCTTTTCTCGTCACTCCGCTTGACAACATATAAGGTTAAGCAAACACTCCAAGAAGATGCTTAGTGCAAGATCGCCCTTGAACAACGTTTCGGGACATATCCTGAAGCGTAACTAACCATTGCGATATCTGATCGCGGAAACACCAGCCTGGAAGACGCGCGGCGCATACTTTGGAAAGGTTACTAGTAAGAATTTTTAACTGATTAAGTAAGTAAGTTTCAGATGCCTAATATAACTGGGTAGGAGATGTTCAAAGAATCTGTTCCAGCATCCTTAGTCCGTTAAGAATTGCTCGTGTTCGCTGACACTAGCATGTTAGTGATACAGGTGTTTCTCAACTGCCAGTACCTCCGGCAACGTCTGTTAGATTTGGAGAAGATGCTATCAGATAGCTCAGACTTAGACAAACATGTAGAAATAAGATACGGTCAGTGCAATTTGAAAACGGTCAAGACAAACGCGAAAGCACTGACCTGAGCCTCTATCAAACAAATGTGTTGTTGGATCGTGATAGTCTAAGCGTTCCTCGGTCGCTTCCAATCCAATATAAGGTTGTGGACACTCGTGCATGCGAATCAATGTCGTGGCAGTGTACGCCGTGTCGGTAGACGACGCATGAGTTACCGTATTACCCGGGCCCAGGCGCACAATCTCCCCGAAAGGCGAATAGGCGGAAGTCAACGAAACGGGTGGCGTGACGGATGGTGTTGAATGGGGGGTGGACGAGGCGAAGAAAGAAGTACCTACATTCTTGGAATCGGATGGTGAAGCACACGCAGACAGCGATTGGTACGGTGAATGTCCGTCGGGTTCCTCACCGGATGGGGATTGTAACACCAGGCCACCAACGCGAGTCATCTGGAGAGGAAATGAACCACGCCTGGGATGACGCCATCCTCGAGTTGCCGCTGGAGGATAACGACGATCCGTTGGGCTTCGAAATCGGTTGCTTAAACGGATAGGTTGGTATGTGGTACAATACGGTACAGGCTGATGTATCGGACGACTGAAACAGTATGTGAGGGAGCTGATCGCAGGAGGACCTCGGCTAACATGACTCGGTTGAATAATCAACTGTGTGTCGGAACTAAATGGACCTGGGTTAATTTTCGAGTCAACCGTTTGACCGATACGCAAAAGTTGTTCGGTTGTCAATCCCCCATCGATCGCCAGTCGTGCTACCGCGCCAATTTGATTCGAACGCGTGGTGCTTTCATGCGATATTTGAGGTGGGATACGTAGGGCAGGTTTGTAAATTATCTGCAGGGTGGAAGAATCTCGACCGATAGGAATGTCTGTGTCGGGAGAAATGGAATGTAAATTGGCTCCTCTATCGGTCGGTAAACGGTAGGCTTGCTTCACGGTGAGCGGGATGTCCGGTAATTCACCTGAAAATGGGACAAATTCGATTTTTACGTTTGCGATAATAATAGACGAATGGGAATGGGTCACTCGGAGAGGCTAAAAATAACCAACCAGGTCGCATGCACACGTGTCAAAAGCATGGGTGCATTTCAGGGCAACGTAGCAGAGAAAATCGATCGAATGGCCGTCACGGGATCGATCGATCGATCGATCGATCGGGATGCAACATTATCATAATGATGGACAGATCGAACCAGTCTACCTAGCATAACTGGATTCAGTCTAAAGTGAACACTTAAATAAAATGGGTAAATTGTTGTAAACTGCATTGAATTTGGCAACACATTAAACTAACATGGAAGAATATATCGAGTTGATCCCAACCTTCGCACTTACACACCACTACCGGTTTCTAGCTATTTAACGCCATTAAGTGGATACAGTAAGATTAGTTTCAACGAGCCTTGAACCAGTGGATAAGTGTTTCACAAAGTTAGACGTTGTTGCCACTGTTTCTATCAACAGACTGGACATAATGCAGTGCTTTTGTAAATTCACTCGTCAGTATTGTATTAGCTAACAAGCTGTCTAGTCCGAGCCCGTAAGCCAGTGGATCTGCATGAAGAACATGACGAATGTAGAAAAAGATTATCTGTGCGACGGAACAATATAATTGATACAACGTGGGAGACAGTGGCAGTCGCCGTAGCCGCGATTATAAATTTATTGGCCCAAATTCAAAGCGAAAAGATGCACCATACATTCTAACGTTAAACGGTTATTTACATTATAGTTTGTGAATGTATTTACACAATCATTTAAAAATGAAAAAGTGCCACCCTTTGGGTGTGGGCGTGATACTACCCGGTTGCCCAGGCCGAAGTAGAGGAGTTGATCTTGAGGACTCCCACCTCAAGCCTTTGGCCCGAAAGTCTAACCCGCAAGGCAGCGGAGCGAGATTAAGGATCGCACCTATCGGGGCCGGATACTGTAGGTACAGTTCCACAAGCCATTCGCGAGGTAGAGACCAAGCAGGGACTCCCGACATCATCCCAACCAGTCGAGCCGGTGATCCTTGCGGATTCATACGCCTCTTCTGGTATACCATGTCCGCGAGGGACAAGGAGACTGTTTGTCTGGCTTCTCACCATTGACCAACCTGGTATGAGTAACTCTGAAGATGCCACGAAGACATCACCCAGTATAGCTCAATGGATCATCGAGGCACGCAAGCCGCTGCACCACGTCAAGGTCCAGTCTCGGTGAATACATAAGTAAAATATGTAGGCATACGATTGAACTTAACATAGATTGGATCGCGGTTTCTTCGCATGCTTTCGTATCAGATGGTCTATGTGGTTTGTTGGAATGTAGCAGCTCATTATGACTGTTAGCTTTGTAGTGAGAAGAAAATTGGAAAAAAAACGCTTACTCACCTGCACCATGTGTGGAGGTGGGCGAAGGAGATGAGGAGAGTTCAGTGTTCAAGGTGAGCTTCGTTGAACTGACTTGTTTCTGTGACTGCGATTGTAGTGCATGCGGCTGAGCAGAGCCGAGTCTGAGCGTGATGTGAAGAGGACAGTAAAAGCATGTGCTCGTGGCTGCAGCTTGTATTCGACGAGAAATTAAACATGGTACAGAGAGAGAGAAAATTTCATTTTGTTCAAGCAAACCGTGCTGTTTGGATTTGTTAAACGGATAAAGGATAAAACATAAAGTAACATGGGTGTTTTAGTGCAGCATTTTTGCCGTTTGAGGTAATTAATGTATTGACCTATTCTTAAGGATTGTCGATATCAGCGGCGAAGAAATATTATTTTGACGTATGGCGGTGGACGTTGGCCGAACTTTACGGTGTGGGTGTCATTCTAATCATCCGGGAAACGTAGCCGAACGCGTGTTAATCGACCTATGCTTCCCCCTTCGCAAACTACCGGCGCATTGCTTTTTATGGTTGCTCAACGTTTAAGCAACGAAGTTGGCAAATTATCTAAAGCTAAGAGTACGATTAAGAAGATCCCATAGATGCACCCGGTTCTCAGGATATTGTCTGGCCACTTACCATGCACAATACAATGTGAGATTAGCATTGTGATTTGGTTAATGTTAGAAAAAATTAATCAGTTGTAGGTTGGGAAGGTCGTAGCAATTTAAATTAGAACACAGGATTCCCATGCATCCACAGTTGGGCATAGACAAGACAAAGACGTTTTGCTGATGATGTCATCTAGCCTGATGACGAAACGTCCAAGAACAACAACGCAAGCTCGGCGAACACAAGGTGAACACCATCCGCATCCTGAGCTACGAATATTTTCCTATATTGCTGAATAGACAAGGTCAAGTTGTATCCCCACTATATGACCAATACATGGAATGCAACATTTACATTCATAGCTAATAAAGTCGATAGAACTAGGAAAAATTTCACACAGATTATTATTGAATTAAACTTGTTTTTACGTATAAGCGATCAGTAATGGTCATTTGAAATTTAACAACCGAATCAGAGGATTACGAAACGAATTGTTTTCTTTGGCTTGCAGAACCTAATCTTACTGCCTCCATCTAATAACGAGAAACAGCCAGAAACCAGTTGTGCAGTGCCGTGCAGGTCTCTATCACGTAGCTATCACGTTCGTTTTGTTTCAAAGATTCAAGTATAGACAGTGTTATCAAGATCCTGATAGCTTGAAGGCGTTGCACGTCAGAGTTCTGAAGTGAAGCTGCTTCATCGCCGGGTGGAATCATGAATTGGAGTAGCTAGCAACGAGACAAATCCTGGTAAATCTCCGGTGTCACCCATACTCTTTATAACGAAACTCGACAATCTATTAAAAAGTTGAAAGTAGATCAGAACTGCACTTTTTAAACATGAAAACACTTAAAAATAAACCTACGTTTGTGAAAAACTGCTCGATTTGAAGACAGTAAAAAGAGCATAATCTTGAAGACATGAAAAAGTGGGATCTGGTGTTGATCACCCACCACACGCCAGACAAACAATCCTGATCGACCCGGTCGAAGTTGTGAAATACGAAATCAACCGTGGTCGAGATGTGTGTACTTGATCAGCATAGATCGAAGGAGTACAAATTATAAAGCAATCAGTGGTTGGACAGAGCGCCAGCTGACTTTTAGCGCAATAATCAATTTCTCGGTCAACTACGATCGGTCGATACATCCAGGCAATCACATGATTCGAATCAATCAACTTTGCGAGTGAGCGAACGGTTGCGCGTGCACGCGAACACACAGTACAACAAACACGTGAAAGGTCAAACGTGATATAAACAACCCCGTACCGTGGCGGGTGGGTTGCGCAGATGACAGGCTGGCACGCACGCATGTGCAAACAAGCACTTACGCCAAAGCTGGGAGCAATGTGATGTTGCGTGCTGCAAGCGAACGTGGACAACACCAAGTTCGATCGGTCGATTGGTCGAAATGACAAATTGCATACTACGCCTTGGGAGGACGACATAACCGAATGACAACCAGACCAATTAATCTGGTACCTTGGTCTATTGCACAATCATTACGAGTGTACTACACTGAGTAGGAAACAAAATATTTTCAGTTTGGGTGTGCCCAATAAATTTAGTTTGTAACGGTGTCGAAGCAGATAAGCGGGGTTACACCGAGCAAACTGAAGCATCTTCGTGTGAGTTATTAAAATGTTTGACGGAGTCTTAAACCAGATTTTAGAAGTACAGAAAGAGACGGCGCCTGATTTGAAGAAAAGAAATTTATTCTTAAACTTGATCAACGCAGAGCGTATAGATGCCAGCTATACGATTATGTCTACCAACAAAAATGCATGGCAAGTTTGAGCGCTGATACGAATTCCGTGTATGATTCGAGACGCGCAGAAACGCTAGATGTAGACGACTATCCATGGTTGAACCTGACAAATTTTAAAAAGTGAGTTGATACGAACACGTGAGAAACATCGTCTGGTAAACAGAGCTACATCGCAGACACAACAATCCCAAAATAATCCACAAACTCGATTACATAGCTACACGTCGTGGTAGCAATGGGGTTGTTCATTGTTTCTACCACTAACTAATTAAATGTTGCCTGTGCGGATCTAGTGAGGCATTCTTGCTACGATGAACACCAATAATGATTTTACTGAAACATGGAATAGTAATCGTTGGCTGTGATGAGCGTGCATGTAAGGCGAGTGATAATCTGGCCTGATCCCAGCTATAGGTAAACACAGCGTTATTCGGAGCTTGAGTACCGAGGTTCGACTGCCGAATAATCGTGCATGTAGGAAAGAAAGGCGATTGAGGAAAATACTAAGTTGTTGGTATTAGACAATGTTTGGGGTCGATCGTTTAGCAATTGCCATGAATATGAAAACAATCGGTTAGAGCAGTTTTGGGGTCACGTTTCGCCTGTGATACAGAAGCTTAGTCAGACCAATGTTATAATCAAAACACGGATGTGCAATCGTACAGTACTTCTGTGCTGTGCGGCTAACACCGTGCTAAATTGATTGGCCACGGGTAGTGAGCTGCATGCTGAAACACGCTGGACTCTCACGACCATTTCATGTTCTTTTTTCTTCCTCATATCTGTCTAGGCCGGGGCAACCAGACAGTATCTTGGCCCACGTGCAGTCTCTGACTGTGCGGCACTTTGCCTGGATCAGGCTTGTGCTTTCATACCATCTGCCACCTCTAATTGGTATTACCAGTCTAATAAAATAATGCTGGTGTCAAGTCACGTAGACAGTGACCTACTTACCCAGCGCAGCGTGAACTCGGTCAAGGTCAGTTGACACCGGCTCACATGCATACGATTAAACGTGCTACAAATGTGACTAAAGTTACATGGCATTGAAAATTAAATATGAAGAAAGTGATGTGTTGCTCACATCCCCCGAAATTACACATCACAATCGGATTGCCTCTTTAAGGTGGAGACAGCAAGCTAAGGTTCAGTTAGCTTTGAAACAGCGGTAAAGTGGTAAACACAATTATACTTACATACCACTGTTAAATAGAGTTTGTACGACGAACCACGATGTTCAAATAAAGAATCACAGTGATTCTTGGTCAAGCGCACAAAACGCTCAAAATGACCAAAGTATCATGGTGCTCACATCCCCATCCCTTACACACCACTACCGGTTTCTGGCTGTTTGCCGTCATCAGGTAGAGACAGTAAATATAAACATTGCCTTAAATTAAATGATTATTTGTCCGTTGCAGTGCTGAGATTCACATCGTGGAGATCTCTGCCAAAACTACCGCTTGGGTCGCATGTCTACCAGCTTTCGTGATTTCCACTCTGCATACATGCGTTCCTACACCAGGCTTAATGCTGCAACCCAGTATACTTAGGTTTTCAAGGTGCACACTGTGGCCTGTGAACAACACATGCTCATTTAAAGCCGATACGTTGATTAGACGATGATAAACCGTTTCATTTTGTAGACGTTTTTCTATGATATTCTTGTGCTCTTCACTCCTATTATGATGTTCTCTGGCTGGTGTTATATGTACACACCAGAGTAAACTTTCCAATTGATGCTACAAACATAAGGCTGAGATAATAATTATATAAAATATAGTGATATCAGGCGACAGTTATACTACGGCTTTTATTGTTGTGCCGGCTCATGTCTCCGCAGCATCGATGGTTAAACAAGCAGTGCAAAAGGAATTATACTTAGGACGTTCATGTGATATGAAATAGCAGGACCCTGACCGAAATGATGTCCACCGTGATTGCATTCACCTATTTAAGTAAGGTCAGAACAGACCTCACGAACGCGGAGTTTGTTGGTGTTAGATGCGGTACACGAAACTGTCATAGAATGGCAATAGTTTAGAAGTCATAACATGGTGCTAAAACGGTGAGTGTCGAAATGAAGGATTGATTTTAAACACAATCAGCGCCGCTTTTTCGTTATATGGTGCCACTTAACAGGGGTGGTTGTGTGAAGGCACGCGTTCCCGGCTAGGGAAGCTGCAATTCTTTCAATTAAAGCCAGGTCTCACAAGTGACCAGCGATAATCATCAGCTGCATGGATCAAGTCCATAATTGAAATAATTTGTAATTAAAGGTCTGACAGATCAACAAATACAGCAACATTGTCCGTAAAGCGTAAAACTGTGCATCAAATCCAGTGGTCATACGGTAAGCAACCATGCTTTTGAAACTTTAAGTGTATGTATGGTATGAAAGCACAAGTCTGATCCAGGCAAAGTGCCGCACAGTCAGAGACTGTATGTGGGCGATATTACTGTCAGGTAAGTGAGGTTTATTTGCTTCTCAGATTTTCAAAAGGCGGGATTGAGTTTACAGATATACGATGGTCGCGGTGTTGAAGGCGAACGTTTATCAAGTTAGAGTCTGAAATCAGAGAGTAGCACAGCCAGCAGACACTGAATGGGTTGATACAGTGCAACGTGAGTTAAAGCGCTTGTTTTTAGAGCGAAATAACTCTGCGGGGCGCATACTATCGTACTTTCGGCACCAGAAGGTAAATTAACAGTATCATTTGAGGTTGCGCGGCACTTTGCCTGACAGTGAGCAATTGGTGCATGATTGAAAAATTGTTGATGGTAATAAGTTCATTGCATATAGTGAAAGGGTGGAATCGGCTGCATATTGTCTAGATTGGTTCTGGACAACCTTGCTACACGTAGAAATTCAAAAGGAGATAATCCACAAAGGATGTAATATTTTTAAAACGAAAAGACGCATTTGTACTGGTGGCCGGGTGAATTATGGAGAGATACCCAACAAAACAAGACGCGAGAGAGATAGCTGCATGATGGGTTGTCCAATTCTATTGAGATTAAATTTAGACAACAAAATGACGGGAAATATTGAATTTATATCCAAAATAAGGCTTCACTGTTGAATAGTGCTGAAGTACTGCGGTACTTTTGTACTGCGCAGCGCGGTAAATTGATTTACGAGCAGTACTGAGCTATATGCAAACAGGACGACGTCTCACTGTCATTGCACGGATGTGCAATTGTGCGTTACTCCTGTGCTGTGCATGTCACATAGTGCTAAATCGTTTGCCACCGAAGTAAGCTCCATGCGAAAATACGCTCGAGTCTCACTGCAATCTCTACATTATTTTCATTTCTCAAATCTGTCTAGGTCTGAGCAACCTGACATTATTTTAGACTAGGATAGGTCGGCACTTCGTCTGAATCCAGCCTTGTCATTTCACACATACAATGTGACGTAAGTTTATATTTTTTAGCTTTTTGTCATTGTTTTGATAAATTTACCGGTAAAGTAAAATTTATGATGATAATACAAATGAATATAGAATAATGCTCCATGATGAAATAGTTGACTTACCGCGTAGAACCCGGGTCCATCAGAAATCATTGCACATAAACGGAAGCAATAAAATTGAACTATCATGCGTCTTCAACATAGCTCGCTCAGAAATATATTCCACGCTACAAATTTTGTAGAGTACAATAGAGAGATAAATAAATAAATTTCACGTCATTATCATCAACATCGTCAAAAACAGGTCTCGAGCTAGATAAACTATAAAGCAAACGAAGCAGCTAACGCTGATAAGCAAATTTTCCAGGCTGGCAAAAGTTGATTACGAATTTTCAAAAAATCTTTCTTCAACTAAAGGTATTCACCTCTATTGGTCTATATAGGTCACTACCATTTCTTGTTCTTTTTTCTTCCTCAACCTGACAGTATCTTCGCCCACGCGCAGTCTCTGTGCGGCACTTTGCCTAGATCAGGCTTGTGCTTTCATAACCATACCATATAGGCAGTGCAGTACAGTAGTAGACTCCACGCGGGCTGAAATAATGTCAGGTTACGCAGACTTGGACAAATAAAAGTAATGGTTACTGGCAACGACACCGTAGCCTGTTTCCACAAGCAACGTAATATCCGTGACAAAATTAACTTATAACGGTGTTACCGGCTTGTGATTTCATACATATACATATACCAGCGCAGTAGAGAAGTACCACGTGACAGCAGTTCTACGCCTAAATCACATAACAGCTTACCAGACAACTTTCCTACATCCAGCGGCGAGAAACAGTACTGTATGATTTATCCACTTTCGTTTCGTTTTCTCGTTGATGGTAGAATGGAGGCATTTGACCCATGCTGATCTGCACATCAAGATATGACATCATTAGTTTTCAAATTTATTCTATGCAGTCGACGTATTTATACCCTTTAATTGATGTTCAATCTACTTTGAAAAAAATAAATAGGTTTGTAGCCCTAAACTTCCATGGAGACTGTACAGCTTTACAATGTAGTTGGGTACAGCCTATCACAGTTTGGAATCAACGCGATCTGAACGGTTACTCTGAAAGATACGGTGCGAAAATGGCAGTTTTGTCGTGGAACGATTCTGGAAGTGAACTAGAATCATTATCATAGGGGACAGCATTACATCAGTGACAAGTTCCAAATGCTCAACAGCTTTATACTCATGGCACAATGAAATCTTAAAAAGATAGTGAAGGGTAGTATTTCAAAAGTAGTGAAATCGCTTAGAGTAAGCACAAGCAAAATTGGATGAGTTGTTTACACCTCGGAAGAACCATATATTAAATCAAGTTTTGGGATCGATAAAGGTGATATCAGCCCGAAAACTGTCGTTTTGTAGATTATACCTTTGAGTATAAGTGAGAGTCCGCTCTAAGAAGAATGGTGACTAGGCTACAGAATGATACCATCAACATAGAAATGCGTGTTAAAACGATAACCAGTTTGCAGTTTCAAACGCCTAATTACCAGGAGATAAAGCGCCATTCAATCAAGCAATAATCTGCAGCAGAATATTGCAATCAAAAGGCGCAAAATGTATTCCGAATGATGGGACAAACATAAATAGTGCATGTGTGTAAGAGTCGAAAAGCAGGAATGCATCAATAGCATAGTGTAGATCAAGAAGCTTGCCATGTGACAGAATGTGAAAACTAAAAGTTGAGTCCAAAAGCTGCATAATTTTATAATGAAATCATGTAACAAACTTGATAAAAAAGAAGTAAATAGGCATCATTGTCGAACACCACTTGCAGTTCCGAAATCTAACGTAAATTCATCGTAAAACTTTATATAGCCAGATGTGTAAGCATGAAGTGCACACACTATGTTGACATACTTTTTGGAAACACAACACAACAAGACATTTCGATTTACTGAGTCAAATGCCTCTTTGAAATATGAAAAGATGAACTTTGTTGATGAGTATGCCGCAGTTTTGTGTTCTGACAAAGAGTAAAAATTGGTCGATACAGCTTCTACCAGGATGGAAGCCAGCTTACTGCCATCGAATCTGCAATTCCCTTTAATGCGTTATTAATCTTCGAAAACAAACTGATGCTGGCAATCCGTACTGGTAAAGAAAATTATTTGTCGGTTGGTAGAACATGACAAATGAACAATTTTCGCGACTTGGTATGTTGACCTATTCTAATCAACTCGACAGCCACACATCACGAAGAGGACCGTCTGAGGAGTTTATCAGGATTTGGCCATTATCATAGATTACAAGAGAGCCAGCAGCCTTGAATCGCTTCATGGGTTTAAACGCCCGAGTGACAGCACATTGGCAGATTAAAGTGCGTAACGTACAAGCGTACAACCTTAAACCCAGTTGCCGTATAGCACAGAACAGCAAGTTTCAAATATAATATCCCTGACATTCGGGTTTTATTCGAGCTTCACCGATTGATATAGAATCTCTCTGTTGCTGTATTAAAGACTGTATTCTGATTAAAAACACAATCTGAATCTCATTCCTAATATACACTTTGTTTACTTAAAAATTTGATGCGCTATTCTAGAATCCCATTAAACGGAGCCCCAACGTGAAATTCTATTAAAATGGCTATAATATATTGACGAAAAATATAAAACTGAGCAATGCAATGCAAAGCATGGTCGAACAAATGGTGTTCATGCAATTTCATTCTACACAAATAATCCCGTATTTCGCCCTCTATCTTACAATGGCGCCTGCCGTATCCCTTGGAAAGGTCATGGTGAAAGCTCATCGTTTGCGCATGAGTAACCGACACAGGGTCAACATACATTTTGTTGTAATTATTTGTTTTATGGTAATAAGGCCAGTGTCAGAGCTGATGATAGTAAGGGCGCTTTCTCTATCGAAAGGATGTGCAATCGTGCAGTATTTGTGTTTTGCACAAGTAACACCATACTGACTTGGCGTGATTGCTACTCAGTTGCATCCAGAAACAAGCTGAAGTATTAATGCTATTTCTTGTATCTGTCTGGGCCTGGACAACCAGAGAGTATTTCGTTTTGTGTGCAGACTATAGCTATGCGGCACTTTGCCTGGCTTCATGCTTGCTATATCCTACATATTGATTTCCATATCACTTGTAGTAAGGTTTGCGTCATCATCATCATCATCATCATGAAGCACAAGTCTGGAGCCAGATAAAGTACTAAGCAATATGAAGCAGGAATAGCAGATAAGCAAGCGCGTGAAAAAGGGAAAGCAGGCAAGCGTAATATGCAAAAGCAAATGCGAAAAAAGCAGCTAGTTTTTGTGCATGAGACTTTGTGAGTTTTTTGTTTTATAAAATAATAACGGATAAAAATTATGACCACATAATAAAATACACTGCCGCCACTAACGTTGGTTTGCAGCCATATCTCGTAAGGTTTTCAGTCAACTGTTAGGAAGAGCTTTTGGACTCCACCCATGCAAACGAATACGCCCAACTGAGCCTAGCGCTACGGTGAGTTTCTTCATCCCAACACGTCACGTCATTGACTGGCCACTCAGTCGTTTCTCCCAGCTAGTCAGGCTCTGCGAATAAGGCGCTGTACGGTAAACGGTGAGGAGGCATTCTTAAAACATGTCCAAACCATCACAAACGAGCAAGCATCCGCATTTCACTCAGTCCGTGGCCACCTGGTCCTAACACCCGCTTTAGGACATCTATATTTGTAACGCGATGCTGCCAACGGAAGCGAGCAATCCTACGGAGGCAACAGACAGCCGGCAGACATCTTCCGCTCGAATAGACCAGGTTTCGCAGCCATAAAGTAGTGTAGCACGCACCACTACGTTGTACACTCGGACTTTAGTATGCAGTGAAACATCGCGTCGACGCCACAAGTGGTGAAGTTTAGAAAACGCTGCATCCGCTTTGCGAACACGATGTGAGATCTCGTCCTCGACACAGCCGCCGCAGAGATACAACTGCCAAGGTAAACAAAGCTGTCGACCAATTCAACATTGACATCGCACACAGTTAGGTTTGGAAGAGAGCCGCTCCAATCCTGGGTAGGTGTTTTACACTTGTTAGGTGCAAAGCACGTGCCATACCTTGAAGTTTCAAGTGCCAGGCGGTCCAGAGCTTTTTGCATTATATGAGGATCATCTCCCAGAAGTGCGATGTCATCCGCATACTCTAGATCGGTAGCTCTTTTATCCGGCAGAAGTTCAACACCTGCGCCCATCAGACCAGCTAAAGCTTGCCTTAAGACATCGTCGATCGCGAAGTTAAAAAGAAACGGTGAGATAGGGCAGCCCAGCCGCAACCCGCTGGAGATATTGTCCGTACGCTTGAACCCTGCCCGACGTTTGGCAATATAATGCTTTCAAGATATAAACATACTTTTCGGGCACTCCACCTCTCAGCAGACAGTACCAAAGTCTTTCGCGATCGGTTGAATCGAATACCGCTCGGTTGTCAAGAAATACCACGATAGTTAGTCAACGAAATGCGTGGCGTTGATCCAGCAAATGAGAGTGTGAAAATTTGATCTATGCACCCTCGACCGGCACGAAACCCAGTTTGCTTCTCACGGATTTGCTCTTCCTATTTTGTACTCAATCAGTGAAGCACGATGGACGCCAGTATTTTAAGAGCTACTAAAATGAGACTGATACCCCGATGATTTTCACATGAATCGCACCGTCCTTTTTTAAAAATTGAAGCAATTGCTGATTCTCTTCAACGGATCGGAACGCGTTCCTCAACCTATATGTTGGCGAACAGAGCTTGAAGTTCTCAAACTAACGCGAAACCGCCATCTCTGAACAATGACGGTACCAAACCATCAGCACATGATGCCCAGTGGCGCTTAAGGCTCCGGAGTACATTGTAAATCTGTGATTGAGTCGGAGCTTCGAGAGAAATTGACCATGGGGTACAGTGTTCCGTATTCTCGAAATCAGTGGGTGCAGAAAGCCAGTTAAAGTGTACCTCAAAATGGTTGCGTAGAAATCGATCGGTATGTTGCAGCACACAGGAGTACCACTACTATTTTAAGTTTTGTTTCTGTAACTGTCTAGGCCTGGGAAACTTAACAATATCTTAGCACACTTGTGCTTTCTGAACGTCTGGCACTTTGTTTGCAACAAGCTTGTGATATCCTACAACTGTCATATCAGACGAGAGGGAAAGAAAATTCACCACGTTGCAGATGAAATAAATGGCCCAGAGTCAGTGTTCACACACGTATTATTGCTGTTCTAGAAAGGCGTAAATTAACTAATTGATTAGCATTTTCACAAAGATCACATTTACACAGCTGTGAGGTCTCGTTGAGCATTATATTGAATGCTGATAAGCACAGCCGCGTCTCCTAAAACAGGATTCTAACTTCGGGATCTCTCGGTGTATTGGAAAGTGGAACACTTATGATATATATGATTATATGAAGAATCAGTGATAACTTAGCCAAAAACCTTGAATAACCAAAGCAACAATAATACGGATGAATTATATGATAGATCGTGTTGGGATCGTATTCCTTTGTAAGGAAAGCAGAGTGTTGCGCCGTGTAGTCTACACTAACATCATTGATGCATTCTACTATTGATATAATAACTATTCATAATAGAGGTACATGTTTAACGGTGAATAGTCTTCCAAAAACAGCCGCAAGAGATTTTTTAAAAGCACATTTGAAATGCTCTTTCGTGTTAAATCGAAGATGTTTTCAGGAAGGGGATGTCAGATGTTCATTACACTTGTAGATAGCATAAACTTCACAATAAGTCGCTAAGGTTTGCGTTCCTGTAGCTTCATAGCATGCCCTCTAATTCTAACAGCTTCCACAGCGTATTAGCGGTGCCCCAGTAAGATCTGTCTTGTCATCAGCGAATCATATCCGATTCGACGATACTCAAACAGACACAGATCAAGTTTCATAGCTAAAAGATTCCACTCGATTAATTAACTTTGCAATTTTTCATGCACGTTGCGTTCTCCCGTCGTCAGTGTGTATGCTGCTGGAAGACTTATAACATCTTGAACGCGGCAGTTTTTATATCAGTGAACGACCCGAATTAGACCACAGAAACATGTCCCATTTCAACCATCTTTTCCGCAGCGTCAGCTTTGGTTACAACTAAGCTGGACATTAAGGCAACAAGGTCTGTTTCCGTTCTCATATCTGTCTAGGCCTGGGCAACCTGACAGTAACTTAGCCCACGTGTAGTCTTCGACTTTGCTGCACTTTGCCTCGATGAGGCTTGTGCTTCCATACCATAACATGACAACAAGATCTTTATCAATACCGAATGATCGAAACAGATTACGTTTGAATTTAATAATCGGATGTGAAATACGCGCGGTGCTTCAGTGCTGAGCTCCTAACACCGAGCTAAATTGATTGCCACCCGTAGTGAGCTGCATGCGGAAACACTGTATTGGTATTAAAGCGAAAACATGCTGGAGTCTCATTGCCATATCTATTTTTATTTTTCACATCGGTCTAGGCATGAGCGACCTGACAGTAACCTAGTCCATGTGAAGTCTACGACTGTACGGCAATTTGCCCAGATAATACTTGCGCTTTTATACATATATACAGTCGGCCAGATCAAACGCGAAAAAAGTACAATTTTGATCATTTATCAAAAGCAACAACTCCATTGAATATGCTACAAATTTGTTAGGATCATCTTACATCTATTCCAATGTGCTAGCGTAGATGCTCAGAGCTTTCATTAGGGATCATATGCAAATAGTAAACATTTTTTTTGTTAAACAGAAAGAAACGATATCTAAACCTATTGGAACACCGCAAATCGAAACTCTTTGCTTCGAAAAGACGTCGTTCATTCAAACGAACAGAAAACCCGCTATCCAGTCGAGCAACGTTGTTGGTCTTTTTCAGGTCGGATGTGCAGTCGTGCAGCAGATCTTTACTGTGTAGGTGAGAGTAGTGCTTCATTAAACTGTCCCTGCCATTAAGTTGCATGAAAATAACGCTAGAGTCTCACTGCTATTTTTTTCATTTTCCCAATCTGTCAAGACCTGGGCAATCAACAGTATCTTAGCCCGATTGCTGTCTATGGCTATGCGGCACTTTGTCTCGATACAGGCTTTGAATCTACTAGTATACCTGCTTTGGCCAATCCAAACCATAAATGTACATCGCAAGCACAGCAGCGTTTCGAATAACTAAGCAGTCCGATTCGAGAGGAACAATATCTCTTGCACCGATCATAGCAATCGGCAGTCCTCGGACAAATGATGGCGTTTGCAAGATATCAGTGTGATTTACGTTCAGCTGCCATAGACTGTATCTGCTCTCTAAGCATAGAAATAGCGCCTCACGAAGTGCCTTCAAAGTAAGCGGTCAAGAGCAAGGATTTCCGGGATCGTAGATTCAACATCAGTAGACTTAGTATCTGTTTTTTAAAACGTCCTTGTAGAGAAAATGCGGTCTACCAAAAGTTGAAACACCTGATTTCAACTCTCCAGTACGCTGTCAAGCGGCACGAAGTTGAATGCTTTTTACGAAAATCAATGTAAATCACATTAAGAAAACAACCTGAATCAATTATCTCCCAAAAATAGTTACGCTTTTTTAAAAACTTCGAGACAACGCATCTAAACTTGATGCACCCATGCGTTTTCGCTTTATAATTTCCATTTTTGGCATGAAAATATGCAACATCTCAGCCCAAACAATTAACTAACTTTTTGGGTTTATCATGTAACTACGGGTAACTCTTTGTTTTCTTACCAATGAGAACAAAGATCTGCTTTGAATTAATTCAGATTATTTGTCAGGGTTAGGTCGAACGGCATTATTTTTCGGCAGCGTAAAATTAACGGAGCTGCCAATTCTCCCTATAGAAAATTTCCGACAACAGCTTAATGTATAGATATTTCATAAATAAACTTTTGCTATGCATATATATCTAAAGAGATCAAGTGTTTGAAGCCTAAGAAGATGAAAAATCAATATACAAATGAACTTTTTAGAATATGAGTAGAAATCAGTAATGGTAACTACTACTACTTAAGTATTGATTCAGAAAATTGATTCAAACAGATTTTACCGCCATGTGCTTATTACGGAACGAAATGAGAGACATAGTACTTCATAAACATTCCCAGAACTTAAAATGACCAAAATCTAAAAAACGCCAAGAATTTCACCAACAGAAAAACCTAGATTACGTTATCAGTCATTTGCTCCACTGAAAATACATTTGGAAATATTTCTAAAAATCATTTCAAAAGAAGATCTTATAATATACAGAAAGTAATTGACCACGACGTTTAGTTTACTCAGATTTGAGAGTGCAATTATTTTTGATTTCAGCGCTGGTATAATATTGACCGTCGATTCACTAAAAAGATGGATATTGACTACTTAGACTCGAATTACTTATATTTATAATCCAAGTCGAACACAACTTTATCAGCTTAATTGATGGTGACTAACACTATAAAACTCTGATAAATGTTTTTTTTAGATTTAAACATGTTCAGTTAGGCTTACTTGTTTTGGATAGTAAGTGGCAAACTTGTCAAACGAGCGTCAAGAATTTATTTCGGTAAAAAGCAGCAGAGGAGCAGAGAAAGCTTCTGCATATCCAGGTGTATGTATATACGCTGCACGCGTTGGTTACTAAACGGTTACCTGAACACGATGAAC
>JACCGJ010010718.1:0-18129 GCA_013407085.1 Atriophallophorus winterbourni | reverse complement strand
CCCGAAAATTGAACACACAAATATCGAACATACGAAACCATTTTGGTTTAATCTTCCGAATAAAATTCCGCATCGAATACCAAATGGAATAGAAATCAACAATAATCCACCGAATCTACATTCACAACAATCGGAATTACTTGGTGATTATGGAATAGGTCAAGTGACATCCGGAATAATACGAAGCGGAGCGATTAATGCAATTGCCTCGCAGGAACGCAAAAGGAACATTGCGACGACATATGATCAAATATTCACGCGGGCCATTCAGTCGATGCTTTCTCAATTTATTCAAACGAATTTGTCGGTCGATAAATCAAACTCATCCAAACAACTTGAGAACCACATTAAATACACTGCAAATTCCTCACAAGAAAAACGCGACCATGATAGCAAGAACAATTCAATCTTGAGTATTGAACGCATATTAGAAGAACGGTGTGCGACGCCAATTAATGAGGGGTCAAGAAATAAAAATGTGAACAATGAAACAGGCAAATCAGATTCAATCGGTAATCCACTCATTCACTGGGATAGGATGATTCATTCTGTATTGGCAGGCAAAACTGGACAAACTTGAATATCAAAAATGATCAGGCAAGTGGCTATTAGAGAGAAGAGATTCGCGAAACACGAAAAAGATACTGTAAAAATGTATATAATATAAATACTTCGAAACGCCAAGGCTTCTAATCAATAAACTTAGATGGAATATATAGTTTCCAATCAAAACGAAGTAACTAAGACAAAGATTACGATCGTTCCAATTGAACGAAGATGTGTGATCAGAAGGTGTTAGCTAGCTTTAGATGCTCAACTGCGAAATTGTGTTGAAACAAACAATTTGTTAATCATTAATACCAAATATAATGTCGAGCGCTAATCAAATTAAACTAGGTTATTCATCATTATTTGGCGTCAAAATCGAGAAAAGTTTGGGATAATAATTAAATCGGAAAACCAGTTTTTGATGGTTAGTCCGGATTGCGATCTATGAAACACAAATCTCTAACAGATTTCAAACCTGATTTTTTATAACTTGAACGCCCATCTAAGCACAAAATGAAATTATGGTGTTTCGCGACTACTCGTCAGTAGCCGATCATATGAATTATTCATAAAAAGTAAATCTTTGGCTATTTATGGACACGTTAACACTCATTAGCATTATATATACACAAAGAGAAACTAAAGATTAATCTCGAAAACACCAGAAACCTATCGAAATAAACACTTGATTTATTTTTTGTAGTAGTCATTTTATCAAAAGGTTTCGTCATACACGAGCACATTTGCTCACGCGTTAAATACAAATTAGCTGTATTGACAAGCCTTAAAATCTATGCACGGTTTGAAATTAATCACGAGCAAGTCAGTATGAAGGCACACGAAACTCAATATTCAGAAAAAGATTCGAAATTTGTTAAAAGAAACCGACATTAGAAATTCATACTCCAACGTTCAACTACAGGCATTGAAATAACAGAATCCGTAAAACATTATATCATATCATAGATTTTTCAGGCACGTCACACTTTATACATAGTCACATGTTAATTGCCGTTCGAAGAAAAATTTAAATAACGCTCCTAAAAGCAGCTCGTAGTTACCACTATGCTAATTGAAATGCGCACTAAACCGCCAGTTCAATCCAAGAGTAGAGTAGAATACCATTGAGAAACGCTAAAATCTCACCGGAAGCACAGGACCGGTTTCGAGGTTTTTGCCTCTCATCAGCTATGCGTATCCGCTGGACTCTTCGCGTTTCGAACTAGTATTTGTGTAGACGAGAGTAGATCAGCGTGGAGAAACTGAACAGAAAGTTTAAAAAGACAACCGTAGCGAATAGTAAATATGTGTGAGAGCACGTACATGAATTTAGTGATAATACTGGTAAAAAATGAAAGTCAGTTTCAAAAAATAGCATTTGCGTGCATCTGCATCACAGTTTCATTTGAACAAATACGAATGGGTGAACAAGTTGGCGACGTCAATCAAAAGTGGCTAGAGACGCAATCACATGCATATCGCACTGCTTAGCAAAGATAAGTGTCCAAATGCAACACTTTTTTTATTTAGTCGAGAGCGGTACGCAGTCATTTTCTGAGTAGATGTCCGGTCGAATATTACATGCGGAACGACATGCTTGGAGCGTATTGTTGCTGGATATGAAATACACATTATAACAGCATAAGCAACAAATTCGAAATTTTTAGACCGTTACATGCATTTAATCGAGAGAAACCGTAACAAAAACCTTAGAGGATAGTAAAAACATTTAAATTCACTGCAATATCTGGAAGAATTAATCCCGTGATGCAGATTATTGTGCTAAACGCCAAGGGGGAAGGTTGCGCTTGCAATAAATTCACATTTCAGGAAAGACAACAAATGTCATTTATTCATTTAAGGAATTCCAGAATTGGAGGGAAGAAATTTTTACGAATGGAACAGTTGATAATTAGGTCAACTTCGACTAAAGTGTAAAAAAGCTAACAGTAATTTTGTGGGGTATGACTGGAGATTTAAACAAACGGACAATTTGTACATGATAGACACAAAGTCGAAACCATTTAAGCAGCTATGCTACGTTAAACTTCGTGAAATGGAATAAAATAACATCAAGCGCAGAATAATGCGATTATGCTGAGTCTGTTGATGGCTATTTGTTTCAAAAGACATTTTACACAAACGATTAAGAAGTCCGTGGCACATCAACGCATTGCCATGATTGATGCACCGACATAACCCATATAGTTCAATCAGAGCCACCCATACCAGACTGGTCAATGAATAGAGCTCAACTCGCTACTTTGTGGATCAGGGTTGTAAGCAAGCGCTTAGGTCAAGTACCCTATCAATTGTTCGTCAATCAGGCATGGGTGACTTAGTTGTATATCAACCAACATACAACCGTGATTTTTAATACAAAACAAATGCACTAGTGCATGGACAATCGCGCATCATAAAAAATTACGTCACATATTGAGCAGAGCAGGACAGGTACGCGAAAACAAGCGAGTGCCGCCTTACTCTTCAACTCGTGTCGAACCAATCCCTCGTTGCCTTCAAGATTTCTACATCTTTCGGTCCAAGCCCTACGAATTATTGCGTGGAACATCCTCCATTCACAAGCTCACAGATACGTTTTAGAAAACATGCTTTTCTGATCATTAGAACCCTGAGACAGATAGGCAAACCGAATGCGTTGGCCAACGTCTTAGAATGTTCAGCCGTTGATAAGTGCTATCTATCAAAATGAGTCCATAAAAACAAAACTAACTGCTCCTAACATATCAACACATTGCATTTTGCGCTGCCTCACTGAGTTCGTAGTTGTCATCTCAGGACAGGCAGGTTGTGGTATAGTGATTAATTCACGTGCAAAAGCCCCGATAATTGATTATATGCATTGTACTGGAAGATGTGCACAGTTAGAATAGCAACAAATAGTGCAACTGACTCAAATTCTTTTCAATAAAGATGTGTTCATTGTAGCTGCTTATGTCCCAACTAATACCGATTAGTTCACGACGCGCGAAAAGCTCCGATATCATTGTATTCAAAAAAAAATATAAATGATAGGTTGGGCAGCTTAGATTTATCCGAGTCACATATAGATAGTATGTTTGGCCTTAAATGTCAGCACGCAGACAATGGCAGGTGGTTCGTACAATCCCGGTTATTTGTCAGAAGCATCACTTTTCGCCACCAACTCTATCAATGCGCAAGATTGCGAACTCGGGAGCGGAAAACAATCTTTGGTCCAAGTTGACCAAATTGTTGTTCGTGCTGGTTGGGGAGGTTGCATCGAAGACTATTGCTGCGTTTAGAAACTTGAATCGATTCTGATCATGCTCTGGTGCGATGTAGGCTTGCGTTTAACATCTTTCTTATTAAGCCTCCTAATGGGGATCAGTGCAGTCGAAGAAACTGATATTATCGCTTTCAGTAACTCATTCCCGTTGCTGTGAAACTGACGAGCAAATGTTTTGCGGGAGGCCGCAATCAGTCTCAAAGTCTCCCATTGGATTTCACAGCCCCTAATTAAAATTCTTCATCAGCACCGACAACAATATCAGGATCCAGAACATAAGAATATAAACGTGGACAGAATGAAACAAAATGGATCTTGCGATTAGATAAAGTTTGTTGCTAAAAGAGTCGAAAAAACGAAATGTTATCAATTTACTTAAAATATTCCAAGTTATTTGGTCGACGGTACCAAAAACAAATAGTTAAGCTATCGGTGAATCAGAAGGTACTCGCATCACTACCGCTACCTCCACTCAAAACCGAACATTTTAAACAGCAATATAGTTGCTGCTAACAATACAGAATGTAAAACAAGTATTATACAAAAATGTTTCATGCTTTTCGCCCCGTTGGTAAATAAATAAGACAGGTGGACAAATCGTGGTCAGTACATTGAGTGATCCACTTCGCGAGGTGTGGAGATCACAATCTATTCATCTGAGTAGGGGAGAATCGCTTATCAAAACGAAATTCAAGTTCTGCGAAGTTCATGCGTTCTTAAGACACACCCACTATCACGCCATTGTTCACATTAACCTGCTTTCGAAAATTAGCAACAACAACAGCCACAAGTTGGCATCTATCCAGGCAGAGTTTGTGTCGACCAAATGTGTATTCTTCCACAAATCCTAGAGCTTCCCGGCAGTCGACAATACGCATACTTTGGTGCATTTATTAGGCATCCAACTCAGTAGATGGAAAAAGTCTTCCCTAATAAATCGTTATACACTGGTGTTCGCGCGTATATGTGCTATTACGTGTAGATTTCGAATCACACACAAAATAATTCCAGCTCCAAACTCCGGTGCGTCGCGTTGATCGGCAATTATAATTAGTGAAGCTACCACTCCCAAAGAGGCAAATGTAGCTGGAACCTCGAAGAAGATAACTAAGACCAGTTAGGTCAGTACACAAAAACGGCAACATTCAATAGTTGCCGGTTCACCTGTGCTGGACCAAATTATCCATGAATTGAATGGTTTGCATCAGCAAATTGAAACACTGCATGGCAATTCCTCTGCGCCAAAATCTAGAACTAGAAATGTACTAGTTTGTAACCGAGCGGAACCGTTTAGTGAGGAATCCAAGTCTCGCGGAGATCTTGATCGCAGGTGTATAAACGACCTTCTCCGAATGGTGGGTTTGAAGCCTTCTACTCCCACAGTGCGAGTCCACCGTGTAGGAAGATGGATAACTGCCCTCGACCAATCCTGGTTGAATTCAAATACCAGGCCGATCGGGATGCATTCCTGGCTAGGGCTGAGCATATCGCCAAATCAACGCTAGATAAACTTCAGGTGAAGTCCGACAACCCTCCGTCCCGGATTAGACAGAACTCTTCTGTTTCTACTAGGAAAAACTTAGTAGTGGGAACATCTGTCATTCTTAAAACCTGATACAGCGCAAAACGTTATTCAGTCACAGACGATCACACCGAACAGCACTTCGCCACTAGTCTTGCTGTCCGGCCCAGATGACGTTGATTATCTTAGCGTGAATGACGATGGCACCCGAGCAGGTGACTCCAGTAGTTGCTTCTCTACGATGGAGGCAGTCTCAATTGTCAGGCAACGGTCCATTACCTCAACGCAAGAGGCTGCCGAAACTGAGGCTCCTGCTCTAAGTAGCACGAATAACTGGTGCCCAAGTATTGTACGCAAATGTTTGCAGCATAAGGAATAAGTGGACTGAACTCTCTCTCCGCGTGACTGAGTTACACCCAAGGGTCATTGCGCTTTCTGAGACCTGTCTGTCTGCGATTGATGAGGTGCCGATAAAAATCAGCGAACAGTATCTCGTCATAAGATGCGATGGACCGGGCGATAAGAGAGGCGGTTGCGTTGCACTCCTCTTGGAGTATGGTTTGCACAGCATGGGTACAGGTATATCTCTAGCCATTGAAAACGCCCAAGTTGTTACGAGTATCCTGACTTGCTACAAGTCATCCCTCGCAATTGCTTGTGTCTACGTCACACCTAGTGCATCCCAACAGGAGATTACACAGCTTATTGAGACACTCGACGGTTTGTTTCATTCAGCTCCTAGCGTACTTATCTTGGGTGATTTCAACCTCCCGCACATAGATTGGCCTGACCCTACAGGTGTACTCACCCACCAATCTAAAACTTTTCTCGAATGGCTCCATGATCATGCGTTGCACCAGCATGTGATTCGGTAGATTTCGAAAAGTATGACCAATTTCTGCTTTTCCATTTGATTCTATTACTAATGCCATAATGAAGATATGGAGCGAAAGTTCATGTTCAGATTCCGCCAGGTTTACAATGTTGAGCATACAGATGTGCTTTTCGACGCGTAAGCGAGAAACAGGCTATTAGTTATTCTTCCAGCATCCGGGAAGCGTTTTGAACAATCTATGAAAATGTTCTGCAGTTGGATATCGATGTTTTCAAACATCACTTAACGACCATATGCTTGCGATTGTGAGGGCGTTTCACGCATCGCCATAGTTGTATCAATAATAAGGCGAGGTTTGGGTATGGATTACTAAGGTGATCGTATGATTACACAAACCATGGCAATTTCAGTGTCAAATAGGTCAGTCCGTATTATGCAGGAGTAGCGTATGCCAAAGTTTTGACTGTAGTGTTGTAGATGCGAGAATGTATCCGACATTTAAATTTAATCAAAAATCAATTTCTGCACATATCAACACATTACATTTGGCGCCGCCTCTCTGATTTCGTAGTTGTAATCTCAGGACAGACAGGTTGTGGTATAGTGCTTAATTCACGTGCAGAAGCCTCGCTTATTGATTATATGCCTTGTACTGGAAGATATGCACAGTTAGAATAGCAACAAATAGTGCAACAGACTCAAATTCTTTTCAATAAAAGATGCGTTCATTGTAGCTGCTTACGTTCCAACTAATACCAATTCGTTCATGACGTGCGAAAAACTCCGATATCATTGTATTCAAAAAAGATATAAATAATAGATTGGGCAGCTTACATTTATCCGAGTCACAAATAGGTGGTATGTTTGGCCTTAAATGTCAGGACGCTGACAATGGCAGGTGGTTCGTACAATCCCGATTATTTGTCAGAAGCATCACTTTTCGCCACCAACTCTATCAATGCGCAAGCTGGCGTCCTTGGAGGCGGAAAACAATCTTTGGTCCAAGTTGACCAAATTGTTGTTCGTGCTGGTTGGGGAGGTTGCATCGAAGACTATTGCTGCGTTTAGAAACTTGAATCGATTCTGATCATGCTCTGGTGCGATGTAGGCTTGCGTTTAACATCTTTCGTATTAAGCCTTCTAATGGGGATCAGTGCAGTCGAAGAAACTGATATTATCGCTTTCAGTAACTTATTCCCGTTGCTGTGAAACTGACGAGCAAATGTTTTGCGGGAGGCCGCAATCAGTCTCAAAGTCTCCCATTGGATTTCACAGCCCCTAATTAAAATTCTTCATCAGCACCGACAACAATATTAGGTTCCAGAACATAAGAGTATAAACGTGGACAGAATGAAACAAAATGGATCTTGCGATTAGATAAAGTTTGTTGCTAAAACGAGTCGAAAAATCGAAATGTTATCAATTTACTTAAAATATTCCAAGTTATTTGGTCGACGGTACCAAAAACAAATAGTTAAGCTATCGGTGAATCAGAAGGTACTCGCATCACTACCGCTACCTCCACTCAAAACCGAACATTTTAAACAGCAATATAGTTGCTGCTAATAATACAGAATGCAAAACAAGTATTATACAAAAATGTTTCATGCTTTTCGCCCCGTTGGTAAATAAATAAGACAGGTGGACAAATCGTGGTCAGTACATTGAGTGATCCAATTCGCGAGGTGTGGAGATCACAATCTATTTATCTGAGTAGGGAAGAATCGCTTATCAAAACGAAATTCAAGTTCTGCGAAGTTCATGCGTTCTTAAGACACCCACTATCACGACATTGTTCACATCAACATGCTTTCGAAAATTAGCAACAACAACAGCCACAAGTTGGCATGTATCCAGGCAGAGTTTGTGTCGACCAAATGTGTATTCTTCCACAAATCCTAGAGCTTCCCGGCAGTCGACAATACGCATACTTTGGTGCATTTATTAGGCATCCAACTCAGTAGATGGAAAAAAGAGAGATCGCCCAAACACCGCACAGCCAGCAATAGACCCTGTTCGTCTTCCAAGCGGGCGCCTCCACTATCGCACTGATTTGTGACGCTGTTCTTGCTTTAGGCATTTTTATTATCAATCTTGTAAGTTTTCAAGTGGAGTGAATGGAAAAGCTTGTTATGGTGCATGACACTGAAAACCGCAAATAAGCGATCGTGCTTGTCGCTCCATTCGTACACAAAAGTTGATTGAAAGTGTTTCATTCGAAGTGTATGCACTTCATTCCAGTTTGTTTGTGCTTACTCCATTATAGATATCGCAGCATTGTACGTCGTTGCTTATTTTCTCAAGTAAAGTAATCCGTAATAACTGACGACGTAATGTTGCATCGGGAAGAAAATGATGAAGCTCTCCATATTACCCAGTTTTGAACGGAAACCGAATGCCTAAAATCAGTGAAGCTACAGTGAGTACGTTCCATTAAGCGGCGCAGATAGTAGGCACAAAGCGGTATTCATCGTATAACTGTTAGGAGGCACTGGTGTTGACGAACAAACAACTGTCAGAATCACTGATTGGTTAAAACTTTGAAAAACTTTCAAAACAATCAGTTGAATCGGAAATACTAGAAATGATCGATGTATGTTCTATCAAAACAGCGCTCATTCTCGCATTCTTGTCTTGTCTGTGTTGGCGAAGAGTGCAAAATGAATATAGGTCAGATTAATCCGAAGATTGAAGCATAACAATAACACAACTGAACGTCTTCACAACATTAGTCACACCGGTAAATTCCATTGTTTAACACCGCTAAAACACAACAGAGACTTTGCATAACCTGTGCTTAGAAAACTTAAAGTATCACCGACACAAACCTCCAAATATGAGAAACACATCTACACACACGGGTGAAATAAATGGAATCCAAATAAAACAAATCCACCGGTAGCCAAAAATACTGGAAAACAACAAGAGGAATCGCTTAAATGTTCACCGGAAAAAATAAAAAGAACAACGTGGTTAGAAAAGCGGAATGATTGACTTCGAAGCCAGCAGCGTCAAAAGCAGGAGACCCGTGGAAACGACGAGGCCAGCGGTTGTTGTTCCGTAATCTTGCCAAACCCCGAGCTAAAAACAGCAACGAAATATTGTATGTATGTATATAAAATAATACCGGATAAAATACATTCAAACCAAAATGTTGTCGGTTCTTCTATTCGGTACGCCTTCGTCTCTTATGGAACCCCAAATACCGATAGACGTTGTACAATCATCTAGTGAAAGGATTTTCATGAACAAACCGGATATATTTATGAGTAGTAATTCCACCCTACATCCCGTTTATATAATTTATTTAAGAACTTATGTTTCTATCATACCAAGACAATACATGACATCTTCCCAGTGCCTCAATTTTGGGTATATCTTTATAGTCCGTAGACGAATATCTTATGATGTCGTACAGCTAAAAGCCCAAAGACGATCTTCACGAACCTCTGCCTCAGTAGAGCCACATCAGCACGACAGCTTGCCATGCATCAAAACAAGCTTTTCTCGTCACTCCGCTTGATAAGATACAAGGTTAAGCAAACACTTCAATAAGATGCTCAGTGCAAGACCGTCACTGAAAACGGTTTCGCAACTAACCAGTGCGACATCTGATCACCGGGACCAAAACCAGGAAGGCGTGCTGCGAAGACTTTAGAAATGTTACTAATAGTAAATGTTTAGCTGCCTATGCCATGCAACTGTTTGGCCACCGCCAGATTTATGCCACTCAGAACATGGCGTCGCAAAGATAATCCGTTTCGGAAGTCAGTGGTCCGGTATCCGTAAAACATGGCCCAACCCGCGTAATCTATGAAGGTTGATCTGCTTCTCTATATTAACATTACTAGCAAAGAGCATTCTTACTAACCAAGAAGCGCATGAAATGTGCGGAAACATACAGGGAACTAAGCACGCCAAGGCAACTAAGGGTTAACACGAAGTTTTTGTAAGTAAAAAAAATTTGATTCGAGCAAAGGATATCGTTTTCGATGTTTATCACCAGAGCCCACGTTGCAGAAATCAACAATGGATGTGAACAATATCAGGTAAACAGAAAATCACTATAACGCGGTGTTACTCAATATGGTTCAGTAGGTGTTGATGGTAGCTATGGTAATGAAAGATCACACACTAATCATTTTTGTACGCATAGGAAATTGCCTCAGCTGTTTTTGAGATGAACCGGCCAAATCTTTGTGGCACCCCCAAATTTTACTCGGTGACCTGTGTCAACCAGGCGGGCCAAGATCGAGTGGTTCCCGTCCTTGGAACCACTTGGTGTTTAATCAACACAGTAAATGGCGGAAAGACCAAACCAGGAATGCTTAACAGTTAAATTGTAATAATAATGTCGATTATTGCTGTCATCAGGAGAGGTTAAGTCGATAGCTTGAAATTAATTTGGCCACAAGCTTAACAACAGAACAAACGATTCGAACACATATACGGGATAATTTAGATACAACCAATTGGATAACTCACCCAACCGCCGCGAGTCTTAATCCATTGATGAATGTCACCGAAGGATGTAAACTTGACAACAAACCGGGTCACATCACTCACAAGACCACCGAGATTGCGTTCCATCGCCACACAAACTACTTTGGCAGCAAACATGAACAGGACTACGATTCGAGACCAACTAATGTGCCCGTTGGAAAACATCCTGAAGAATGCAGACATATTCGATATGAGCATGCATCCAAAGTAAAGAATAAACGGTAGACAGCATAACACGAGTGTGCAGTCAGATGAGAGAGACAACACGATAAGCAAAACACCGTTTTCGGAAAAGGCAAATTCAACTGTGAGTGACAGAGCAGGGAAACATTAATTGCTTACACACATATCATAGGAATTTAACGAAAACGCTGCAAGGTTTCCGAGCGAAATAACATGGGATCACCAAATAATATGCTAGAATCAAAAAATCGTGTGTTCAACTCTCTAGGGTAGTATTATAGGTGGCAAGACAATACAAAAATGCGATTGTCTTTTATACTTGCAATGCACCGGTTTTAACTACGATGGATTTTCCGCGAAAATTACATTTTACTTAAACCATTAAATCCATTAATGGAAAGAGCTTCAGAAGATAACCTCAAGCAAAAACCCGAAACCAGAGTCCGTTAGACAGTTTTTAGTTGTATTCAAATTCATTCTAGCAGCTTCTGCGACGAAATCGTTTAACAAATGTGTTAGCCTAGCTGTTCCATTGATTCTAATAATTTCGTGAGGGACGAGATTTTGCGGCATAAAAAACAGATTTTTCGCCAGTGGAAAGGGACATTTCATTCTACTTTTATGATAACTAAAACAGCTAGGTTCGACTTGCGTATAACTCAGCGCCTGACCTTGATTTCAAAACTCATTAGACAGCCGCTGTCCTCCTCAAGATGGGTAACGCGTGGTTAATAAGGTGCCAATCTCCCACATAATCTACCATCATCATTGGGCATGTGAGGATTAGGAACCAACAATTAGTATAACGTATTTTTACACACCGGAATAACATCAGCAGCATAAGTAGATCAACTCTGAATGCGGAAACATGGAGCGTCCGTTTCACACTTTTCAGATTTCGAGACGAAATCCAGAAGATCGGAGAAGCTATGAAATCAACGGTCGTTAACGAAATAAAAAGGCCGAGAGTCGACGTCAAACCTTGAAAGAAACCTGGCTATGAAACAAAGGTATGTTGAAAGAAAAATACTTTGTGGAAAGGGCTATAAGTAGCATAAACTACGTTAGCTTTGCCACGGAAACAGCCTACTGAAAGCAGCGCCTGGGTAACCTGACAGTATCTTAGCCCATGTGCAGTCTGTGACTGTGCGGCACTTTGCCTGGATCAGGCTTGTGCTTTCATACCATACTGAAAGTAGCAAACCAAGTAGTAGCTGAACTAAACAGATTTGGACTCTAAATATGAAATGCAGTACTGGTACGATCACGTTGACCAAAGTTTATGCACTGATGCTCTTTGTGGCCGCAACTGAAAAAGACAACGTTCTTCATGACAATGGTCCTTACAAGGGTGCCGGGAAAATGCGTAGTAATATTGGGCGATTTCAATGCCAGAGTTGGTGCAGATTATGATAGGGGGGTATGTATGTATGTATGAAAGCACAAGCCTGATCCAGGCAAAGTGCCGCACAGTCAGAGACTGCACGTGGGCTAAGATACTGCCAGGTTGCCCAGGCCTAGACAGATATGAGAAAGGAAATAGAAATGGTAGTGAGACTCCAGCCTGTTTTAGCATGCAGCTCACTACCGGTGGCCAATCAATTTGGCCATGATAGGGGGGTAGAACACATGAGAATGAACAAAGCCTTTTCGAACTAGACAGGTATCTTAGTCTGTGCGTTGCTAAAACTTTTTTTACAAACAAACCACAGCATAAAGTCTCTTGGAAACAATCGTCGTTAGCACCTACGTCGAGCGCACTAATATGAAAAGCGTACTTCACACAAGATTATATAAAGCGCAGACTGCAATACTGATCATTCAAGGGTTTGTGGAAAACCGAAGTTTCACCAAATTAAACTTCACGCGGTAAATCGACTGTCAAGACAAATATAGAAGTCACCCGTATGTGCAAAACTAATCTTGGCAGCATCAGCGTTCAAAACGTTGGCATCTGCTTGATCTTGTTTTCGTTAGGCGAATTATTATGGAAAGCGTACTGATTACAACAGTACCCCAAAAGCGCAGAGTGTGACAAAGCGATTATTGATGTTTGCAAAACAGAAGGTTCACTAGACTAGAGTTACAACGCTTAATAAAATGGTAAGCCAAGTATCGATCATAGTCGCAGTTGCGAAGCGCATCTGGCCGCGCAAATCGAGCAAGCATTTACGAGTTCAGCAAAGCAAGCCCGGCAGATTCTGCATCCGAAAAACTAGGAAGCACATTTTCGTGATTGCGCTTTGCTCGTTACTTATCCCGTACTCCAATAATACTCTAATTAAAAAAAATTAACTTCCAGGCAATCAGCTTTCTCTAATTCGGTAATTGCTATAAGCATTCTCTCCTGATAAATAAATAAGGCGGTTGTTAAATCGACGGAACTAGATGGTGTAAGTGATAAAACTGAAGCGGGATTTTGTTGTGAGTTTGTCAAAGCACAGCAAGCATGATGAAGGGATAAAGTAAAACGTATGCGAAATATATAAAAACACAAGTTAAGCCAACGTAAACGGACTGAAAACAGTTCAGCAACATCAAATAAACTGGAAGTGTCAAACGAAAACGAGTATGTGTATATAACGGTTTTTAGATTAATAGCTCGATCAATACGCCATCAAGTGTTCGAAATCGAAGCATCTATCTTTATTTAGTGTAGACCAAACATTAGCAAATAATTCCAGATAGGAAATCCTCGATAAATTACCGTGGTGGGTAAGATAAGAGTTTAGTTTAGACAATGTTATACAGGGAACGCAACTTTATATATACGTATGAAATCAAAAGTCTGATCCAGGCAAAGTAACGCAGTCATAGACCCAAATGGGCCAAGATACTGTCAAGTTCCCTAGGCCTGGACAGAGAAATTCAACTGTCCTAAGTAGACGGTAATCAGAAGTGATATTCCTTCCAGCAACTCTCGTGTGCGCCAAAAGCTAAATGGTGTTCTGAGAGATCCAGTTCCACCGGGAGGGAGAAAGGGTACCAAGGTTTGATAATGTCACAGTTTGAGTAGCGGTTTTTAGACTGAACCACGAATGCTTTGATAAGGCATCATTCACAGCCAATTGATCTTATTATGTTGGTCTGTTTACAAGGTTCACAATTAGGGCCTTGAAACTAGATCATTTTAGAATCTCGGCAGTTGTATCAATAATTTTGCATCGGTAGATGACGGACATTCGTAAACTAGGTCACCCCTCACGTCAAAAGGACTAACATAACGTTTCAAAAGTGGCGTACAAAATGACAGTTCAAGCAGTAGTACTGTTTGTGTGCAGTATTTATGTGCTGTGCGGCTAACATCGTGCTCAATTGATTGGCTACCGGTAGTGAGCTGCATGCTTAAACACACCGGATTCTTACTACCATTTCTATTTTTTTCTATTTCTTTTGTCATATCTGTCTAGGCCTGGGCAACCTGACGGTATCTCAGCCCACGTACTGTCTGTGACTGTGCAGCACTTTGCCTGGATCAGGCTTGTGCTTTCATACCATACCATACTGTTTGTGTGCGAAAATTGTACCTTGCGTAAAGAGCAAAGTCGACGTCCCAAGTATTCGACAACCGCAGTCTCCGCAGCATTTCAAACGTTAAGAAGTTACCATCGCGTACGCAATGATGCTCTCTATAATAAGCCCTCAGGTAGTAATGTTGATATAGAGAAGCAGCTTACGCTGACTGTGTCACGTTTTACGGAATCCTGACTGTCGGAACGGATTCTTGTGGAGGCCAAAGTGTCCTATGGTATAGATAGTTAAAGAATTTAACTATAAAAATGTCTGAAATTGGCGCAGCCACTTTGCCTGGATAAGGCTTCTAATTTCATACATACATATTGTTCTTCATGTGTAGTATGAAAGCACAAGCCTGATCCAGGCAAAGTGCCGCACAGCCAGAGACTGCACGTGGGCGATATTACTGTCAGGTTGCCCAGCCCTTGATAGATATAAGAAATAGAGAATAAAGATAGTAGTGAGACTCCAGCGTGTTTCAGCATGCAGCTCACTACCCGTGGCCAATAAATTAAGCACGATGTTAGCCGCACAGCACAGAAGTACTGCACGATTGCACATCCGTGCAGATACACTCATAGATTGATTGAAGAGATACATAGTCAAATACAGCGGAATTAAAATTGGTTAGCGAAATATCTTACCCTTTCGCAATCTGAAGGAAACGCTCATAAGTCCCGGTTTTGATCCAATGCTTCAATTCTTCGTTTAATTCAGCTCCGTAACGATTTTCTATTACTTCGGATATATTAATGAGCTTATCCATTAAATTTTTCGTTCTGATTGCGTCCATCGAAATTGATTTATCAATATGACTTTTAACAATGCAAGCTATAATATACAACAAAGAGTAAACAATTGATCTGTCATTAAATCGTGTGGCAGAATTAACACGAATGGAATAAAAGAGAAGCGATTATTGTATACGGCCATTATATCAGCACTTTGCTTGGATGAAGGCATGTGATGTCCTGCATACGTACATTTATATAATTCATAGAAAAAGGCCGAGTAGGATCTACCTATCCCGCTGTTTTATAGCAGCATTATGGCACATACTAGTTGTAGGAAATTTTATTTATAGGCATATAATTAGACGTGAAAACGACCATTAGTTGACTATGCCAAATTTAAGATAACGATTCTGTGACCAATATGCATGTATGGATGTGAGCAAGTGCCAATAAACAAGGCACTATTTGACAAATAATTGCGGAATATCGCCAATACCGATTGATATAGTAGGAGTCCCATTAAACGCGCCAGTGAAGTGGTGGGCATTCCGGTGTGGAATCGTAAACCTGACTTTTTATAGGAAACATGGAGAAACTTCTGAAAATGGACAACGGGATCCAGTTCAAGTTCAAGTTGCACAGGGCTGAAGGTGGCTAAAAGCCAATCACGCGCCCAGATTTCCTTCGACGGTATGCGGTTGAGCACCCGGCACTTCGATATCTTCTTCTTTTTCTTCTTCTGAATAGACGACAGGACTACAGTCAGTGAAATCCGCTTCACCTCCCGGGTCTCTGCTATCTCAGCGTAGATTCCTCACGAGGAGTTACTGAGCTGGAAGAGTAGGCGAATCGCGCAGGATAGCGGGAAGTTCACCGTCCAATATGCGTTTAAACTGCTCTTCGGTGACTGCCCCGATTGAATCAGCGGAGAGTGCATTCCAAATATTGACCACTCTGGTCGACAGAGTAAACGATGGCTTCAGGTGTTCCGTTCGGTGCTTCTGCAACTTCAGCGAATGACCTCTAGTTCTGGAGTCCGTGGATACCGAAAAGAATTGTTGAAGTTCCGTTCCGTAAAATCCAAGCAGGATTCTCCGGGTGACCAGCAAATCATATCGCATTCTTCGATATTCCAGTGGGAAAAGTTTGAGTTCCCGCAATCTGTCGTCATAGGGAATATGAAACATACCCCTCACGCACTTGGTAGCCCTCCTTTGGACTTTCTCCAGTCGATCCTTCTCCCCTTTAGTTAACGGATAGTTCACCGGAAGCCCAAATTCTAATATTGGTCTGACGTGAGAGCTATACAGAACTTGAAAAACTTTGGGATTTATCTCTAAGAAGGATCGTCTCAATGCCCACCACATGCGGCTGGCAGAACCGACCTTTCTGGCAGTATCCTCTGCAGTTTTGAGGAATGAAGTTACCATCACCCCCAAATCTCGCTCTTCATCATCTGTTCTGAGACCATGGCCCTCCAAATGATATGCATGTCGCATGTTGTTGCTCCCGATGTGCACGATAGCACACTTCTTTTCATTAATCGGGAGCATCCAACCGTCAGTCCAATTCCTTGATGAAGGGCTCGGTACGATTGAAAACTAGAACATTACGAGTTCTATTTTTTCGAGCTGAAGATGATTCAATGATTCAATTTTTTCCGAAGACCGTTCAGCTCCAGAATAATTTGATCTATGGCGTTGGAACCGACAACATTTGTATGATGCTTACCATTTTTACCGGAATTAGTAGTCTTAGCCTGCTTTCTTGGGGTGCCTGCTGTATTGGACACCATTCGTGAAGGTAGTCTAAGACTAGTAGGTGATTGTTTGACCAGTGTGACGTTAGCGTTGGTTAGTGGTGGTTTAGAGCCCTTGGACACCCGCCTTTTAGAAGGCTTAGGTTTATTTTTTGCCTTGACTGAGGTGGATGGCACAGGAGGGCGGGATAACTGGCTCGAATGTTTGGCCTTGTTAACCGCTGAAGCCCGCCCAGGGACTAAATTGGACCGCGCGACTGATGCACAAGTTTGGTCGGACACGGATTCAGACGCACTAGCTAGCGTCAAACTGAATCGCCGTTCGTGGTACACAAATGCGGCTTCAGTGGCAGCCTTGTGACAATCACTGCAATACCACGGAAGCCAGCGGAATTTCGCATAAAGCCCATAGTGGGATTTATGTATAGCTGAGCAGCCAGGGTGAGCCCAACGCTTGCAAGCATTGCACTCAATACCTTTAGCTACTTTTTTGCCACATTTCACGCTAATACAAACAGTTTTATTATTCATAATTGAAAATGCTAAAACACGGTGATGCAAGATTAAAACAGAATACTGACTTTATTACGGAAGTAATTAATCAGCAAGAGGTGCAATAATGAATTGTGTGTTTAAACTTTCGAGAATAAGTAAAATAGAATTTCTATTTTACAGTACAACTGTGATACGGTGAAAATTCGTAAAAGTTTGTAACTGAGCGTGGCAAATGCAACAAAGTTGAACGTACCGCGTAAGAGTTGAACGTACCGCGTAAGTTGAACGTACCGCAATTTGCGTACGACAGACGTAAGTGTAACATGACGGTAATTTACAGGATCTGATAAACTCCCATCTTTGAACATCGGCTTTACTATACCTATTTTCCAATCCTCTGGTAGACGTGTAGTTTGTACAAATCTATTTTTACTTAACAATTTTTCTGTACAGTTTTTGATATCTTCAGTTTAATTTGTTCTGACAATATCGTCTCGTTCAGGCGATCGATAGTACTATTGATTTTTTGATTTCCTCGTAACGTTATCACTCACGGTTCAACGATTCTTTGTTCGATAACTCAGTGAACATAATTCATCTGTCGAATACGATTTTGTACATAATCAACTCATCACTTATAATAATAATATTAATAATAATAATAATAATAATAATAATAATAATAATAATAATAATAATAATAATAATAATAATAATAATAATAATAAGAATAATAATAATATTAATAATAATAATAGTAATAAT